>JXSR01S064669.1:51756-63098 GCA_000969725.1 Ophiothrix spiculata
AATTATGCAAATATGCAAATTAGATGGGCGGGTAAATCATACATTAAAGTTTTAGGTCATAGAAACACATTGGCAAAGTTTCAAGTTAAAATTTGTATAGGTAAAAGTAGTATGAACGTTTATTCATAAAATATTGAAAAAAATTAATATTAATGAGCACATTTTGCCAGTTTTTCTCATTAACTTTATCAATACATTGGCAACAACAATATAATACAAAGAAACTTTAAACAGCAATATCTCAAAAACCATTTGTCCGATTTGGCTCAAATTTTAAAATTAAGATATTTGTGCTTAGCTCTTTGCAACAAGCCTATTTTTATCTCAGTCAGAGCAACTTCAATTTGCCTTTAATACCACCTTAACCCGCACAAATGTCTTCACCAGTTTTGGTTTCCATTTTGGGCCTTTGATTCCCCCACTTTTTACACATTTTCCACATCAATTTTCTAATTCTGATCACCCTGCTCACTTTTCCCTCCTGATTATTTCCTACCTTGTCAAAAATGTCCTGGCAAAAGGTTTCAGGGTAGGGGAGCCTGCTGCTCTAACCCTATTATGCCACTGCAGTTCAAAATAGTTGAAAACAAAGTAACTTTATCTTATTTTTTTTGATAGGGTATCAAACTCAGAAAGAATTGTTGGATTGATGATTATGGTATCTAAATTGCCAATAAAAAATGCTGCAAATACCTATATAACACAAGTTTCTTAAAATTTTATGAATGGTATACATGTACAATTACATATTTACTCCACTTTATGGAATGATTATGTTGTCAAATTTGCATATAATGGTCTCAGATAGGGTGTCCATTTGAACAGGTATGGTCCCAGATAGGGTATCCATTTAAATAGATATGATGGATTTATGTTCTCAGATAGTGTATCAGGGACTTCCATTTGAAATTTCCAGGGGCTCTATCAGAAGCTCTCCTGAAGTTCTTTAGGGGAGCAATAAGGGGAGCTATCTGGAAATTTAGATGTTAATACATGTACCATCATGCAAGGTGCTCTATTAAAAGCTCCCATAAAGCATTTGAGGGGAGCAAGTCCCTGGTGTATGTGTATCATTTCACTCATTTTTACCCATTTTTGGTCTCACATAGGGTGACCATTGGAATCTGTAGCATGCGGAGGGTTACCCGGACAGGAATATCAGAAACCCCCATACCCGTAGACATGGCTGTTAAGGTTGTAACTGACTAAACCTGAGTGTGGCTGTAAAATGATATCAGTTAAAAGATCAGAAAATCTAAAATGTTAAAAAACACAAAATTTCCACCAGCAAAAGAAGAGACTTTCACAAGCTATCACTCACTCAGGGGAAATTAGAGAGTGTGTAAGGGTGGAAAAGATAGCCCAACCCAGGAAACCTACCAACAGACCTAATGTTGACAAATATACATGAGCTTAAGGGGTACCAATAGGAAAAGGAACTATCTATGTGAGCTTAAGGGGTACTATCAGGTAAAAAGGAACTATCTAAGGTGTCAACACTGTCTCCACAGGAAATTGGGGGAAAATCTGATTAACACTATCATGATCAACCGTTTATTATCATAAAGTTCCGTTTTTGTGCTGCACGTGGTATTTTGTGTTTTCTTTGGGCCGCTTTAGTTTGATCGATACTGCACTTTAACTCTACAATCAGTAACATCTCCAGCAAATGACTTACTTGAACAATTTTTGAACCAAAAATGGTCATCAATTAGAATTAGAACTTGCTATTGTGCAAAATCAAGCACTGAGTGACAATTACACAACATAGGGTACTGTGTATAAAAAGCCAATGCTACAAAATAGAACATAAAACTATAGGTGGGACTAGTGTCCTCCAGATTCCTAATAATTTCTCTGACACCTACCTGTGAGAGAGCACCCTGTATAGCTCTTGTTGACCACACACATAATATTTACTGAGTCAATTGACTCGTTTTGCCTTATTTTACGTGAGTCATGTACAAATTGACTCAGTTATGACACTACGTGAATCATAATTGACTCACAGATACTCCAATAGTGAGTCAAATTTCAGGTGACTCAGTATGATGATACCATATTGACTCACTTGTTGGAGAATTTTGAGTCAATAACGACTTTTGACTCATTTACATAAATTACTGAGTCAAATACGAAATTTGAAAACGAGGCTGTGGTCGGCCATTTTCTTGAACATGCATGGTTGGTAACGAAAGCGTTTGTTGGTTGATGACACAAAATTGTCATTTCTGTAGGACTTTTTTGGCATTTAACACTGTCAGAAGTAATAATTATGTGGAACTTCTGAAGCTGACTGACATCAAGCTACAAGTATAAATTACTACATTAAGCAGTGATTTTATATGGAGTTAGCTTACAATATGGACCATTTAGTCCATTGTTGTTTTACTGCAGTAAGCTGCCTTAGCCCAAGCTTAACCTCTTGGACTCGAAATTTGACTCGGAATTAGTGTCTCCTATATTTTTGATGGGTAATATTGTGTCTACAGTCACCAACACCTTTCGGATATCATCCTTCATGTTTGTGCACAAAGAGGACGTCACTAGAATAAGTCAATAATGAGTGAGTCAAATGACCTGCATTATCTTTAATCTGAGTCTTTTGACTCATTTTACACAAGCAAGTGCGTCACTACAGAGACAAAACTGATGACTCATTAAGGTAATGAAGTTGAGTCTTCTGATTCAACTGGACTTGATCGGAGTCATTTGACTCATCACATCTGATGACTCACTACAGTGACTCAGTTAGCATACAAAGTGCATCACTACAGAAACAAATAAAAGACTCACGTATCTGAGTCACCTGACTCAGTAAATATTTTCTGTGCACTGATGGGCAAGAAACACAGTGTGGGACTTAAAACCAGTACTGCTTTAAACTAGTACCATTCCCCTGATCTTCCCTCTCACGTACCCAGCAACGAGCGCGCTGCTGCCTGGGCGAGGATAGAGGGATAGAGGCTGTTGGACACTGGGTGGATGTAGGACAAGGCACTGAAATCAGGGATTAGTGGGACTATCAGTCCCCAGATTGGAGGTGGGGGACCAGGGGGAGATGACTCAAATTTGTTAGATAGAGACATGGATGTGGTATCCATAAAAATACCAATTTTCAAGAAAAGGGAACCTAATCACCAAAATTTGTAGTCAAATTATATAAGATCTGCAATTTTTATGTTATTTTGATGCAATATTGTCCAGAGTTTTTATGAGAACTCCACACTTTTCGAAAAAGGGGTGTTTTTAGCATAATTTACGCCATTTAGGGTTGTAAATTCAAGCTACCTTCACCACTACGGGTCACTTTTCACATAGTGTTGTTTAAAACTGAGTATCCTGCTATACATGTTTCGCATAAAAATATTTAAAAACAAGAGAAAATAAATATTGACTTCATTGATGAATAAAAAACTAGTAATTTTGTACTTTTAGTACGGTACCTAATTTGTACGAAAAAAGTTATTACTCGACAATCTTTAACGCCGTTGCGCCATTTGGGTGAGATTTACATCATCTTACGCCATTCAGGGGTGCAATTTGCTGTCAACAATTATGCCATTCAGGGTTCAATTTTGAGGTGCTGTGATGAGCATGAGTACCACAGTTTAAGTATGTGAGTGGTCCCCCGGGTTTTAAGCATTAAGTATACATACATACATACAAACAGTTCTTATAGGGTGCTTTTCCAAGTTGATCAAAGCACCAAAATAAAAAAGGAATAAATAAAAGTATACCAATTCACAGAGTCAAAAAGATGGATATAAATATGACTTAAAGCAATACTATAAAGTGTTAAAAATGAAGCACCCCCTGTTATTCAGGAATTTTGATTTTTTGGGGGGCTTATTGGGTTTGTTTTTGGTAAATATGGATACCCTCCAAACGATTTGGCTCAAAGATGCTTACTTTTTCTAATTAAATTCGGGATCCCGAATTTAATTCCACATGTATTAGTATAGGAAAGCATGCATGTGCTTTTTATCAATTTTTGGTAGCAAAACCATTTTTTTTCACAAAATACACTTGAAAACTCTTTTAGATAGTCAAATTCCTCCGTTTTATGCTGTTTTTAATGTAAAACATTTTTGATCAAAATCTTATAGTATTGCTTTAAGTCCCTTCTTGAAACTACTCAGAGTGGGTGCCTCCCTGATGTTTTGCGGGAGGCTGTTTCAAAGCGAGGGTTCAGAAATGCAGAATGAGTTATCATCAATACAGGTCTTAGCACACTGAGAAGTAAGAAGTGTACTCCATTGATGAGCGTGTGAACAGAGAAAGTTTTGGTTTGAACATAATAAATTAAGTATAATAATAAGTATCAATAGCTATTCCTTCAACCAAATGACATCTCAAAAATGTCCACATAATGGTTGTTTCAGTACAAACTGTGCAGATTGTGTATTTTGCCCAGAATTGATGAATTGTCATATGCAAAAAAGTAAATTAATTCTCTAGTAGACAATTTTGGTAAAATGTGTGATATTTATTGAAAAGGGGGCGAGAAGGGGGTCACTAAAACATGTTGAATTCAGGGTCTTATGGGATCTTCTGCATGCTGAGCGAGTGACAAGGGGTCCCATAACTCTTTTTAAGGTGAGTACCCCACCTGTGTTAATGAAATAGTGGTTCCAAAACACCTGCAAGACCACCCCACCTCACAGTGATCACACTGATCAAATCCAGATCAAATCAATGGCTTCACAGCAAACACAAAACACTTTTTTAATGAATAATTTTATATCTATGTTTGAAAAATGTTTTGTGTTTGCAGGGTTTTGTTACATTGATAGAACTAGATTGGAAACTTTCCAAGATAACATGAATTTGATGAAAGAACTGTAATTTAATATGGTATGTATATAAAAAAGTAAGATTTCTTTGAAAACAGCATGAACAACGAATATGCAGTTTTGTCTGATTCAAAGAATTGAGAAAAGTTTAAAAATAATATACTCACGTTTAACAGCTCTCGGATTAGACTGCTTGCGTCTCGATGACATCTTCCCATTCAAAGAAAGTTAAAAGTCAAGTTCCGTGATGATTCTATAAGCTTATTCACACTATTTCACCATAGCAGCACGACACATGTGGGGTCTAGCTGCAGCGAGCTCTCCCCGTTGATGAAGATGATGTTTAATGATGAGCGATGTCTCTGTGCTAAGCAGGTGTCTCCAGTTTATCTTGTCGCTTTCCCTGCTGTGTATGGGGTATCATCAAGGAGTTCATCAATATTTCTACAAAAACATCACTGATTTCATGCGACAAGTTGGAGTCAGGCGGCAATTGAGTTAGATCATATAGATAGAAGCTCAAAGTCAAAAGGTCTATGCACCTGTAAGCTTAAAAACCACTCCATTGTGTCATTCATGGCATATATAGTATTCCTCTAGAGTCTAGACTAATGAGTGCCAATCTGGAAATTTCTATAATAACGTAAATTTGTCTGCCAATTTTTCTTTGAAAATACTCCCGAAAATACTCTGGCTACACGTATGTCTTGAACCCATTCACCACTCTTGACACTACGGCGTGACCACCAGTGGTACAATGAAGAAACTTTGAGGAAATGTGTGCGCTACAGGGTTCCGCTCTGTAGGTGGGCTCCTATAATGTTCCTCACACTCCCTGCAGCGAAACCGTCACCTGTCACTCGAAAACAGCCAGCAAAGAAAGGAATATAAGGATACGCATGCGTCATTTAGTCTCGGCGGTTCCCCAGGGGGTACTCTAAGTTGCTTTCATTTGGCAAAATAAAACGTGCATTGGGTTGAGACAGCCCCCCTGGGGGTATTCGGTCAACGCGAAGCACTGAATTCAATGCTGTCTGAATCCCCACGGTGATCATGCACTGCGGATTTCAAGAAATGTTTTGAGCATTATAAAAAGTGAGTCGTGCTGAGTTGCTTGGCTCAACATTATTCAGAAAATTCCAACCGCCATTATTTTTTTAACAATTTTCAAGACAAATTGATATGTAGGACACTTTTCTTCATTTTTTAGTCACAATCTATCAATTTTTCGGGGCTTCGTTCAATGACCGCACCCTTATACAATATAGTCATGCGGGTCAAGTATTTTTTTTCTCAAGCGTATAGTCATATAGCTTTTTTTATCTTTCATACCAAGGACCACACTTTCATCTGAGATGAAAAACACCCCATTGATATACCAAAATCCTGGAAAAATCACCCCAAAAGGCAGGCACATATACGTATACCGTGTCAATGTAAGTAACCTCCCCGGGTAGAGACATTTTCAGTTTTTAGGAGAATAAAAATTGTGGCCTAATTGTAAATTTTTAGCATAGCATGTAACCATGGTAACTTTAGTCTACAAGATAATCACCGTTATTCTTTGATTGTGCATAAGTGATGGCTCACTCCGAAAAAAGGGGGGAGGTGACTTTGCCATCCTGGACTTTGCTCGGAAACTGGTGAAAAAAGGCAGCAAAATATACAGAAAATAATAATAATAAGATTTCCCAGCAGATTTTCTGTTCTAAAATTTGATCGCCTTGATCAATTTCAACAAGTAAGGTGTCATTTTAAAGCTAAAAAAACCTGTAACATATGAAATGATAAAATCAAATTGATATATCTGCAAAGTCACCCTTTCTGGGTGAGCCATCACGATCAACATTTTTGAAAATTCTGCTAAAACTGCTCTCATAAATTATCAAACATACTTTAACGTTTATATTTTTTCGTAAAAGAGGGCGCTCATTAAGTTTCTGTAGATCGTCAGATTTTAAATGATCTTCAGTATTAGTATTATAAAGATTGTTGGGATTTTGGCATGATTGTATAGATCCGGGGGGCTAAAAGTATCCAAAAGTGGTACGCAAGCTCGTCAGAAAAAACGTCGCAAAAGGGTCGGATTTTGCTCCATTGGCGTCCTCGACGTATTTATAGAAAAAGGGATGCCTTTCAATATATTCTACTTTAGGGTCACTTTTTCGCCAGCTATTCTAAAATTCCAAGGCATAACTACATAAAAGGCTTCCAATGTATTATTCATGTTTCCATGACAGAAAATAGTGCTTAGTTACGCCGTTAAGGGTCCATTTCAGTGTGTTACGCCATTATTGGGTCAAATTTCCATTACGACATTTAGGGGTCAATTTAAATGCATTACGACATCGCGACATTTAGGGGCCTATGAATTTTAAATATTTTACGACATTAAGGGTTGGAATTTGCTATACATGATTTCGATATTTAGGGTCCGATTTTGAGGTGCTCTGACGAGCATGCGTACCATGCACTTTCCTATTCCAGCAGCCCCGGGGTTTAGATGAACCACCAAATTTTTGGATTTTTTATTTTCCATTTTACCCAAACCTATCCGGGTTTACTGCAATTCCTTATTCAAATCATAGATAGGGTGTCTTCAAGTCCGCTTCAAGTTCAGGTTCCGCGTGGTCTTCTTTGAGACTAATCCACCCTGTCCATGATTTAGGGTTATTTCACGTCCGTACAACCAATATAGATGAAAGTCTCTAGAACTCTATGTAAAACTTATGATTCAAGTGAACAACAGCTTTACGTAAGTTCCGAACCACGGAGAAATTAGATCGAGTAAAGTTTCTTGCCAAAGGAAACAAGGAGACATGGTCCGACCGACAGTGCTGCCCATGATCGGAGCTCGAACCCCAGGGCTAGAAATTCGTTCATTGCTGCGAGAATCTTATTGGATTCTCGTAAATCTACTGGGGAGAATCTTTGCAAGAATCTTTGGACTCTTTACATTTATACACAATGTGTTTGCCACATTTTACGAGAATCTATTTGGATCCTTTGCCTACTTTTGATGGGGAAAAGTGCTAACTTCAGGCATCAACTAGCAAAAAATATGCACCAAATTACATGAACATAATGAATAGTGTTTCCAAATTCCAAAAATTTCTAACTACTGAGGGGGCACATCCCCCTCAGATACCCCTTTATACGTTTTGTTTCCCTGTTCAATACAAGTCTTTTGCCTACTTTTGATGGGGAAAAGTGCTAACTTCAGGCATCAGCTAGCAAAAATATGCACAAAATTGCATGAATAGTGTGTCCAAATGATTCCAAAATTGTCTAATTACTGAGGGGCCACATCCCCCTCAGACACCCCTTCATATATTTTGTTCCCCTGTTCAATACAAGGTCAAATTTTTTGAGGTCGGGCCCATTTGCGTTACAACTCACTCACTTCATCCATACCTAACTCCCTCCTGGTAATGGTTGATTAGAGATAATAAACACCTTTATTTGGCTATTATTTTTAATTGATTTTATAGACTAATACATTATCTTCAAAATCATACCAAAATTATAACAATTCATACAATTATTGAAAAGTTATGATGAGATTTGATGCACAATGTACATATTTCAGCCACACCAAACGCATTTATGCCCGTTTTGATTTCTGGCTAAATTAGCTTATTGACTTTAACTTGTTATTAGCGTTAATGATCAACTTTATTCGGGTTAATTCCAACTTGATTTTGATAAACAATAACCAGCCTTTGAAATCAAATCAGATTTATGACACTACAATGGATTTTTAAGAAGATATGACACAAAAATTGATGCACAATTTTCATGATGCCTCATCCACACCCGCCTCATCCACACCCGCCTCCACCCTGGCTAGTTAGCTTTAACAGGTTATTAAGTCTACTTAATCACTTCCTTTTGGGTTCTATTTTTTAAAATGATACCAAAATTAAAACATTTCATGGGATTGCTGAAAAGATATGACAAAATTTATGCATAAATAATTCTCAATGTAACAAATCCACCTTTTATGGGTGCCCACATTAAAAAGCATGACCACAAGTCCTTTGCCTACATTTGATTGGGAAAAGAGCTAACTTCAGGCATCAGCTATAGCAAAAACTATGCACCAAATTTGTGTGAATATAGTGTTTCAAAATTCCAAAATTTTCTAACTACTGGGGGGCACATCCCTCTCAGAGTCAGACACCCCCTTTACATGTGTTGTAGGAAAAATGAGCGATTACTCTATTTTCGTTGTCGGCAAAATACTTGGGCTTGTCGGCAAAAAAACCCTCCACACACCCAAGACAAAGACCCGCCCCTGCATTCGATGAAAGCGGAGGCTCAAAAAATGAGGGGTCATTGGGCCTGGGTGAAGCATGATTTTTGGCATTCGGTGAGAGGAAAATACAAAAATATGAGAGCTCATTGGGTGACAGCGACGCTTAAAAAGGGGGTCTTTTGACCCTAACATACGCGTCGCCTCCAGAATGGGACTGCCCCCCCCCCCCCCCGGACCCAGTCGCAAGGGTTTCCCAACAGCTCAGACACACATAGACACATGAGTTAATACGCCAGCATACTATTACTATACATTGATTGTTATATACGTTTAATTCGTTATCATACGATGGCGTACTTCATACGGTAAGAGCACGGTCTCGTAATACAATACAGAGGTTGTGGGTTCGAGCCCCGGGCGCGGCGGTTTTCGTCTCCTTGTTTCCTTGGGCAAGAAACTTTACTCTACTTGTTCCGTGATTCGGAAGTCACGTTAAACCGCTGGTTCCCTCTATGAATAGACTCCTTCATGGGGTATGCATGTCCGTACCGTACGTTGCCCATACGTTCACGTGTGACCGAAACCTACAGGCACTAATGCGACAGTGTTGCTATCGGATGCGACCTTTACGTTCATATGTAACTTCACCATGTTTAGGTTTATGATCCCAGCTTTAATATAAGCGCATATACCACAAAGCTACTATATAAACGGTATTGTATGATGACATTCTCAGTGACCCTGTCGCGGTCCATGTTGCCTTTTCAAGTTGTGTCCACGGTTTGCGTATTTCCTTATAAACTCCGGGTCACTCTTTTTAAGAACAGCATTGCACTCAAATATCTCCACTTAACAATGTTAGAGAGCAAACTCATTCAAAATACTTGCAATAAATTAGCAGATAATTACTTTATCCAGTTTATGCCACTGCACCGTCGAAACACAATTATAGAAATATCTCCGACTGAGTAATTGGTGCTCTTAGTGTGAAGTTAAATGGAATACAACCACATGCTTGAAACGTAATTGGTTGCAAAAAAGAGATTTTTTTTTATTAAACGGATTTCATAATATTAATTGTTTATAAACACATTAATATAGTTTTAAAAAATAAGTAAGGAGAGTGTGTTCAAGTTGCAATGTATTCCAATTATTTAATCATTTTTATTTAAAACAAAAATTAAGCAAGTTCATGTCTCCCAAGTAGCCTATATAATTGTAATTGGCCCAAGCTTAATTTTATTCAAAGTAGCCAAGTTTCATCAATCCTGGTGTAATGAGGCTGCCATAACCAGGAGTCTAGTATAAGTCGCAATCAATGATTTATTGAGTACGTTCTACAAAATTGAACAGTAGCTAGGACTCTAAGTCACACGGACCATGTATTTCATTGCACCGGGGCCACATTAGCAACTCGTTCCACCGTAAAGGAGTTTAACAACATCACTTTGACGCAGTTCAGTATTTGGGATCATAGAGACTTGTAGGAGGTGGTTGCGGTGCTTCTTGTGTCGGTTGGTTTGAGGTTGCTCCTCCTCCGGCAGACGATTGTGTGCTTGCTGCGCGCCAATCTCGGATGGCAAACAACATTCCTAAGAAATATATATGCTTGCAAAACAACCCAACGTCTGGAAGTATAAAATTGGTATTCATATATTATGCATAATTATACACATTAAGATGACAAATTCTAAACTATACCTTTCTTCGCATTGAGCTCCATGCTTCAAATGGCCCTAGAAATAGTGACTTACTAGTAATACCGTATAAGACATTTGATTATCATGGTTATATAAATGCTATCACGGCGAATTGCACATTCCCTTTGCATGGATGAATACGTGCAATATATGTTGGAACGAAAACAGATAACACTACTGATTTTTTACGTACCTCAGTAGTACTTTCAGATAGAATGCATCCGAGGTCAGCTGATGTTCTGCTGTGTTCTTCTTATTGTTAGTTATCATTAAAATTCTGCCGGCTGACAAAGGCCGGGCAACAGTTATTATTGACACTTCTACATAATAAGAAAGTGTACGAAAAGTTGAAAAAAGTTCCAGGCCAAATTAATCAAACTCCTAAAGGAGCTGAAAGAAGCAAAACGTATTGATACAAAGACTTATTGGAAAATTTATCCGTCAGTGTGTGACGTTCCAAAATGTTATGGACTGATTACACCGCCTTGGAAGGTTAATAACTAGAAACGTTTTTCGCGGTGTTTAATGCTATATTTTAGGCAATTTTTGTCATGTTGAAGCTACTTCCGAATTGAATTCCGGAAAATT
>JXSR01S064673.1:0-14613 GCA_000969725.1 Ophiothrix spiculata
GTTGTTTCTAAGGGCTCTCCTAATGTCCATCTATTAATTATATGCCACTAAGGTTGCAGCACCTTAATCTATGGCAGTCAACATTCTGATAAACCGTACTGACGCATGTAAAATCCCACCTTTGGGCAATGTACCACCCATAAACATTTTCAGGAAATTAATGTACACACGGGTAAAGACCCATTGGTATTTATGTCACCAAATTATCATCCCAATACCATTTTATTTGTGGCCATAATTTGCTGAATCACCTAGAAATTTATCATAATATCAAACTCTGCTTTAAAAAGGAGTCACAAACTCATCTCAATTACGATAGAAATGGGTACATTTTTATCCAAACATCATATAATTGTCGGGAAAATCATGGCTGGTCTCGGATGAATATACACCTTTTCACTGTTTTTTAGTTCTAATCGTCAACTGATGGCAATGTTTCATGTTCATATAACGGTAAAAATAAATAGAGCATGCGCTATCATATCTATCGGACATGCTCAATCACGATTGTTACTACTTCCAAATGGCGAATGTCACGATCGAATGTGCAAATAATTTCACCATATTTAACCTTGATTGGTACGTTCCTGTAAGTGTTTGTTGAAAAAAATCTTTGGTATAATTTTAAAGAATATTTACTGAATTGAATCCTGCAATATTTGATTCAAAACATTACAATGAATAGATTGATTTTGATCCCTCTATGTCAGACAATTCACTGGCATTGTTTATCTCGGTAGATCGACCGGTTAGTTCAGTCTGATGCGTCCTCGCGTAAAGTCCCAGCCCCTAACTTTGATCCAAGTTCACGTTCAAAAAAGGTGGGACATTACTCGAGTTAGTACAGTAATAAAATAACAGACTCTGATAATCATATGAAAAACAAACAAAAACATCATAACTGGTGGTGGGTGTGGGTTGTGTGTATATGGATAGGATGTCTCTGCCTTGGCACTAACACTTGGTCATTGACTCAGACACAATTAATCTAGTACAGGGTTAGTACACTTTTTCGCTTACAAAATTCAAGGACTTTACCAAGAATAATTCAAGGACTTTCAAGGACTTTTCCCTTATCAGCGGTTGCCAAGCGGAATAAGTGTCAAAAATTAAATCAATTTGTTTTCGCTCATTTTTGGATAAAAAATAATTGCATGGTAAATTCTTTTGACATATTGATTTTAAAAAATTTTGACATCAAAAATTCCAGGACTTTCAAGGACTTTTTTTGATAAAGTCAGTTTTTCAAGGACTTTCAAGGCCTTGAAATTGCAAAATTAAATTCAAGGACTTTTAAGGACTTTCAAGGATCTGACTAACCTTGTAGTAATTACGAGCAGTATAGGATACACCTGCCAAGATTACAAAGTTCAACAAATCTATTTAAGATTCTATCGCTCAGATCTGGTATCATTAAACACATCTTTACTGTGCTTCATTTGTTTTTCAACAACTCGCTGTATCTCCTTATACAGCAGCGTACAGTTGTTGATTTGTGATGAATCCACAGTTGATATTCAAATAAGCGTGTCACGCACGGCACAGCGTACATGGAGGTGCGTTTATGCAGTGCACATAAATCGGCGCACTGTTCATCACGCATCAGGAACTTGAGTTCGTGCAAGGACTCGCGCTTGGGAACAGTTGAAAACGACAAAGCAACAATCTAATTTAAAACTGGAATTTTGTTTCAGATTCTTCAAAGTATTTTTTATTGAGATGAGTATCTGTTAAATTGAAAACATTTAGAATTTAATTATACGTTTTCAGGAAGATTTTCGTTGTTGAAAGGAAAGCCACCCTCGCGCGATAAAAAATACGCAGACGCATGGATGCATCGTTGTTGATTAGCGATGAACAACTCTGTAGCATGTTTGAATACCTAATTCTATCATATGATTTTAGTTTACTACGTGTACCAAGCTAATACCAACTTGCCTGTTAAGACCCCTAATTCCTATGAAAATGCCACTGAATTTGCTACATTTATCCAAGTGCAGTAACTTTTGTCAAATGCTCATAGTGAATCAAAAATCAATTTGCTACAGTATGGTCAAAGTTTAGTACATAGGCCTACTACGATGGTTCATATAAATTTTGAAATTCAATGGCACTGCAGACCATTTATACTAATAAATAAGACAGATGCCTACATGGTTTTACTTGGAGTTCATAGAAATCTCCAAATGACCATTGAACTGGCTGCAAACTTACAAAGTCTTTAAATTTACCATTACCTAAATGAGTTTGTATGGAATTTAACAAAAAAAATATTGGAACACAAAGATAAAGAATTTAAACCAAATCTCACAACTTACAAGTTTTAGTACACATTCTAAGCCATTCATACAAATATTTTGTGACCAAGGAGCTACATAAAACATTTTTTAGGAACAAGCTTCATAGCCACAAGTTTAGACCGCAAATGTAATCCAACACAACTAGAAGCTGCTTGTGCATATCTTGTAGCATAAACATCAGCTGAACATAACGCTGGATTCAAAAGTAGCACTTCCGCAACTTCCTCTGGCGGTTTCTTGATAAACACCGCTTGAGTAGACAGTGATGTAATTTTCAAAGACAGAAACCTCCCCAAACCATAATTCTCCAGCTCTCTAGCAGCATCTATGAATTGTCCTGTAGTCATTGTTCTCAAATTCATCCTTGCAGCTTTCACACCTTTCGGAGTCGCGACAGGTCCTCGAGTTTTCAAGATGGCTTCCATGAATTCTTGACGTTGATGAGCTGATTTTGAACCACTTGCACAACTCTGTAAGGTAACATGGGATGGCAAATGTTTTAGTAAGATATTAATTTTGAAATATACTAGTAAAACTTCAGGATTTTTAGGACAAGTTACGGAAAGTAACTGGTAATGATAATATCACAATACAGAATATGGATAACAAGCAGAACATGTTTGCATACTTTATAGTCAAAAGTGTCCATGTAGGAAAAAGGTTTGATTCCCTATAACACAGGTATGTATCATAACCTATTCAAACTATACTATAAAACCTATAACATATTGACAAACATCTTGCTAGTGAATTCTATCACAAAAAGCTCTTCTTAGGAACTACTCCCATTGCAACTAGTTTTGCCCGTAACTGAAGGCTGATAGACTTAGAGGGCCCTTTAGCATAACGCACGGCATACGACTCGGATGTACATAAAGTAGGATTCAGTTTCAACGTATCCTCAACTTCCTCCGGTGGTTTCTTTATAAAGACAACCTGTATACATGATGCTGTTTTGAAATAAGTCAACTGTCCAAAATTTAATGTCTCCAACTCTTGAGCTGCTTCATTGAACTGTTTAGTCGTCATAGAATGCAAACGCCTTTTTGCAGCTTTAACAGCCAACGGAGTTGAAACTGGTCCAGCAGTAGCCAAGATGGCCGCCATTACTTCAAAAATTTGCTGAGGGTGCTTCTCGTGTGAATGAGCTTGCCCAGTAGCCTGAAATTAGGTAAATAAGACCAAATATACAAAGGTGAACGTTGTGATAAATACTACGAAACATGGAACAGAATAGATCAAGAAATATAAACTAGTCGGTAATCTAAGAAAATATCAAAAACTTGGAAGGATATCACAGAAAGCTCTTCTTAGGGACCAAACTCAATTCAACTAGCTTAGCACGTAGCTGTAAGCTAATTGACTTAGAGGGCATTTTAGCATAGCGTGTGGCATAAAAGTCAGGTGTACAAAGACTAGGATTTCTTCTCAAAGCATCTTCAACTTGCTCTGGTGGATTCTTAATAAAGACCACCTGTGTAACTGCTGGCGCCATTTTGAAAGAAGTCAACTGTCCAAAATTATTTTTTGTCAGCTCTTGAGCAGCCTCCATGAAATGTCTAGTCGTCATAGAATGCAAATGCCATTTTGTAGCTTTAACAGCCTTGGGAGTTGCAACTGGTCCAGCAGTAGCCAAAATGGCCGTCATGACTTCAAATATTTGCTGAGGGTACTTCTGGTGTGAATGAGCTTGCCCAGTAGTCTGAAATTAAGGTAAATAAGACCAAACATACAAAGGTGAACGTTGTAACCAATATGCTACGAAACATGGTACAGTATAGATCAAGGAATGTAAATTGGTAAGGAATCTATGAAAAATATCAAAAACTTTGATTTTTAATGACATCACAGAAAGAGCAACCCCATTGTAACTAGCTTAGCACGTAGCTGTAAGCTAATTGACTTCGAGGGAATTTAAGCATAACGTGTGGCATAAAAGTCAGGTGTACAAAGACTAGCATTTCTCAAAGCATCTTTAACTTCCATTGGTTTCTTTAAAGACCACCTGTGTAACTGCTGGTGCCACTTTGGAAGTCAACTGTCCAAAATTATTTTTCCAGCTCTTGAGCAGCTTCCATGAAATGTCTAGTCGTCATAGAATACAAATGCTGTTTTGCAGCTTTAACAGCCAACGGAATTGCAAGTGGTCCTGCAGTAGCCAAGAATAAGACCACGTATACAGAGGTAAACGTTGAGATACAAATACTATGAAATAAGTTACTATGAAACACACAGTACAGAATAGACCAAGGAATGTAAACTTGTCGGAAATCTAAGAAAATATCAAAAACTTAAATTAAAAAAAGACCACACATACAGAGGACTTGAGAGATTTGTAACAATTCTACTGTGAAACTAGGATACAAATTGACCAAGGAATATTCGCAAATTCAGAATATAACAATGAATTTGAAAAGTAGGTAAGGCTTGGCGTCCAAAGACATTTGCTTGCCCGAGTGACATTCGCTCACACTACCAAGAAAACTTTGCTCAAAGGGGAAGCAACATTCGCTTAACAAATATATCACAACATTCGCTACACTTCAGACTGAGTGGAAGCGAAGTTCACTCCGAATATTCTTGGGTTTGTGTGAGTGACATTCGCTTTCATCGATTTAAACGATATTCACACAATTAGAGCGACATTCGCTCGCTGTTTTAGGGAATTCAAGAGCAAAGTGGATGCCAAGCCTAAGTATTTGAACAAATGTGTCATGGGAAAGGCCACAATCTTGAATGTTGCTTGTAGGCGAAATATTGAACCTTCACCATTCTTTACGTGTGCATGCAGCAATGTCTTGCTACTCCTTGATATAGGCCTAGGAACCTACACATCTGGCTAGACGCAAGTGGCAACAGATGTGACCGGAAATGCAAATATGGATTGTATGCACTGTTTGTGCTTCACGACAAGATTTACACAATCTGGATGTACGATAATGGCTTATTCAGAGTCTGTCCATGTCCATCACTCGATGATAAGTCTAAAAACTTCCCTGTACTGTGCCTTGCTCCTACACGCAACGTGTGCAATCATTCAAGAAGACTACATGTTAATTGGTGTTGAAAGATTTATATTGATGGACTCTGAAAGTAGAACTTGGTTCCCATGCGCAATAACAAGATAGCAGGGAGGACAGGTTCACCCTTTAAATTCCTTGGGAAAATATAGAACTCAACCTGTCGCAGAAGTTTTTATGGTCTTTTAATGCAGTGTTTGCCACAGTTAAATTCAACACATTATGTTCTATGTACTCTAATCAGAAAAAAAAATATCACAATTAACATGGTTTTAATCTTTGAAATCATACTGCAGAATAACAAAGGTTATGGGAATGACCACCACATGTATGTTACTTCTCTATATAACAAAATTCAAGACTCTCAGAAATAAGAAAAAACTCAACCAAACTTAAGAAGTTCAGACTTGCATTTTTATAAACATTTCCCAAAGGTTACAAAAAGCTACAAGAGCAAATCACCAAAAGTCCGAATACGTCATATATGGGGACGAAATCGCTGCCTAGGCAGCGCCCCTCGGGTGGCTTGGTATAGGTGGACACGGGATTGGGATGTGAGAGGTCCCTGGTTCGAGCCCCGGTGGAAACCACCAATTTTTGACACCCTTATTTCCGAGGAGATAGACTGAGAACGAAAAGGGGTAGGTAGGAGGTTAGGGTTAAGAAGTTCAGACTTGCATTTTTATAAACATTTACTAAAACAGCCTTTTATCTTTGGGGTTCAACTGATTCACAAAAGCACAGTTTAAACCCAACAATTCTCAGTTCTTAAACAAACACTTATCACAAAAATTGTTTCTCTGACACAAGCTTCATAGCAACCAATTTGCTTCTTAAGTGTAATCCAATAGCTTTAGAAGGTCCTTTTGCATATCTCTTTGCATACATATCCACAGAACACAAATCTGGATTAAGTCTTAGCAAATCTTCAACTTCAACCGGAGGTTTCTTTAGAAAAATCAGCGCTGGTTTTCCTTTCCTGCCAAAAGTCATAAATGTGCCGAATTGTTGTCTGTCCAACTCTTTCACAGCTTCGATATATTGCTCTGTTGTCATATAATGCAAGCTCATTTTAGTAGCCTTGACAGCCATTGGTGTAGAGACTGGTCCTGGTGTTTTCAAAATGGCTTCCATTATATCCCTTATACCAAAAGAATATTGAGAACCCTGAAAAATAATGCCAAAAAAATTTAATCATACCATGTGATTCTCATAAACAAACAAAATAAAGATGTCAAAAAGAAAAGTTCCAATTAGAATTGTCTTTGATAATGTTCTTGCCATGCTGATATCATGTCCAGAAAAAAGAAAACCTAAAATATGAAGGCCTACAAAACACTAGAAGATTCCTGCACTCTATGAAGTTAATTTCTTCTTTAATACTCAAGCCTGAATTTTCAAAATGTGGAGTAGTTGTTTCTGCTTCTCTCCTCTTAATCAAAATACCCAGTTCCAATTTCTTTAACCATTTTATACAACAGAAAAAAACATTGATGTGAGTGTGGGAGCAGGGAGAAGTAGCACAGGGGTTGAAGCCTCAATGAGTAATATTTGTCTACCTGTATTCAGTAAGCATGTCTGCAATTTAACAATTTATTGGAAGATGCTCTACTGATGACATCTGACAGGTTGATAATTGATGTTTTTTGTATCATACAGTTGGCCAAATACACTAGCTCTATTTGATTATTTTACAAAGTTGTACCTACAACAAAAACCAAAGCAAATATATTTGTTTCAAACTCTGAACTTATTTATTGCTCACATGCAAATTAAGACAAAAAACTAAAACTAAAATATCAAAAAATTGTTGGATATATTTGACAAAACAACATCCCTCTGTTAGTAGTTTAGGTCATTTTAGAGCAGCCGTCACAGTTGATGTAGATGCGGCACACAACCACGTAATTTGCATTAGAGTTGATGTAAAGTATCATGACATATTGGTTGTACTGGTTTGCTGTGAGAAAAGTTAATCCAACTATTCAAAACGTCATTGCCATTGCGACACTGTGGCACGTCATACTTGCCGTAAAAGTCCAATTATGATAACAGGGTTCCCAGCATTTTAAGAAAACGGAATTCCCTGATTTTTCCTTAACGAGAACTCAAAATTCCATGATAAATATATTTTTTACAAAAACAGGATTCTAAAAAAAAAAAAAACAGGTTTCTTTTAGAATCCTATGACCATACATATCAACTTAGAAGTACAGAGACCTAGCACACTGAGGAAAATGAGTCTGACTGACTAGTTTTGAGTTTTGGCCAATCAAAATTCCCTGACTTTTCCCTGATTTTGAGGCATTTTTATCAAATTCCCTGACTTTTTCCTGAATGGAAAAAAGTAAAAAAATATCCCTGATTTCGCTGATTGGCTGGGAAACCTGGATAAGGTCGAACTTGAGCACTTGTGTGACAGCCACCACAGACACTCTGAAACCAGCTCTAAAATATCCATATAGTTAGTAGTTACATAAACAATTCTAACTTTTTAACAGTCTGTGTATTCCATGCATAATCTAATCACATAAAATGATCAGGAGACACCAATTTCATGGAAACCAGTCTTGCCCTAAGTGAAAACTTAATAGACTTTGAAGGTGGTTTGTTAAACTGGGCAGAATATGTATCATATGTGCACAAGTCTGGGTTTGCATTCAAGGCATTAATCGCTTCCGATGGAGTTTTCTTGAGGAAGATTGTCAGCGGTCTTACAAAGCCTGCCTCCATTATCATAGTCTTTCCAAAGTTAACCTTTTCAAGTTCTTTTGCAGCCTCTATGAAATTGTCTGTTGACAAATTATGCAAGAAGCACCTGCGTGTGGCTTTGATAGCTTTTGGTGTGACGACTGGACCAGGGACCATCAACACTGCTTGCATGATTTCTCGGACTTCAAAAACTTGTTTTTGTTTCTGCAATATAAAACAAAAATACTATATCACAGGTGTACAATTTTGTCCAATGGAATAATTTTGTCTAATGCAATGTTCAAATTTTATTGATTGTGATCAAACCTTTTAATGCTTTTCCCTAGTTCTGTTGAGAAAAATTGCAGACTATATAAAATTCAAGAGAGCCTGGAGAAATTTTGTTTTGTAACCTTTGAGATTGATCAGTCTTTGAATGTCCCTTCCACATTTTGTTAGTCTGGTTACACTAATATGTTTAGTACTGACTTTTTTTTAGGGGAAACAAGGCAGATTTTGGAGAAATAGTCCTGTCATCTAGGAAAAGCATTTTGCTAGATACTCTTGGTATCATTTACAGCTTTATATTTCCAAAAGTTCTTTTTTTTTCATCAAAGAAGCAAATACAGAGAGTCAACATAGACATGACATGTTAGAAAAGCAAATACAGAAAAAAACAAAAAAGTGACCAACATCGAAGAAGTTTGATACATCAGTTAAGCCGAAAACATACTCGGCCTCCAAACAAAATTTTCGCTCCCAAACATTTGGTCGTGACGTCAAAATGACGAGTGACTCCAAACAAAATAACTTCAACACCTAGTTGAGACTAAATAAAATTTTGCGCTAGATTGCACATGCTATTGAATTGCCATATGCATTGGACCAAATGTTTGCTACCCGTTCATACTTTAAGTTCGATGGCAAATATTTGGTGACGTCACAACCAAATGTTTGGTAGGAAAAAAATTGTTTGGAGGCCCAGTATGATTTCGCCTTTAAACATGATTATACCAACAGTTGGTTCAATTAAACATGTTTTCAATTCAGTGCTCAACAACTACAACATCAGATACCTCATAAACCATTTCTAAAGCTCAAAAAGAACTAAAATCTAGCATTTCTGTATCACTTATGGTTTTACAAGGACATTTGATGATACCTTTGAAAAATCATTACATGTGGTACATTTCCATCACTTGTATGTGTGTCTACTTTATTTCATCCAACTATCATGGAGGTTTTTTAACAGTATTTTGTATATTTTTGCAATCATATGTCCAAGACATTTTTAAACCTTTTACTTGATTTAAGGGAATGGAAGAAAAAAGGCATACTTTAGGTCCCATCAAAAACTTGACTCTTATGATCTGACCCAATTAAACCATGATACGACTGTAAGTTACTAACCATGACCCGACCCTAACCCTAAACATACTCTAACCCTATAATTTTGGATGAGACCCAAAGTATACTTGGTACCAGTGAGATTTTGAGAGGTTCTGTGACATCATTGATAGCCACAAATAACCATAGATTGGTTTATTCTAAATCAGGCAGTACATACAGCAATATTAATCTCATCATACCTCAGTGTATTAGATCCCATCTGTCAGAAATCTAATCAGCCCAAAATCACAACAGCTATACCTTTTCAGTACTAAACAAAATCAATGTATAGATCTGACTTTCCAGCAATTTCTGACGTCCTTATTTTCAATTGTTCCACAAAATACTTTATTTACACAATACAAAGGCATTTTGCCATGTCTGGACCATAGATGATCATGAATACATTTTATATTTCATTTCACCTGAAAGTATTTTTTTTTAATTTATTAAGTTTGCCTGCATACTTTTGTTTAACTAAAGCGCAACATGTGCGGCTGTCAGTGTTTCACAAGCACTGTAATAAGACCAATCACATGCGGTAATTATGTGCGTTATCAAGTTGACTTTCACGAAAAGAGGGTAGCAACATACGTCGGATCAAAAAAAAAACATGAACGGAGAAACTTAATTCTTCAAAATACTATAAGAAATCAATATTATGTTCTTCAACCACAGGCTTGTTGATCAATTTGCATTGCAAATACATGTAAGTACCAGTGTCCGATCTGATTTTGATAAGGTCTATATTTCCAAAATAAATGCTTGCTATATTTTTGTATAACACAACAAAATGCTAGTATGTCTAAACATTTTAGAAAAATAAAAATACACAAATATATATCTTTTATTTTGTTTCAAAAATTGTAGGCGACAGCAATTAGGTTGGATCAGGTCTTCACATTCTCTTTTCAAACCATTTCATTGTTGCAATCCAAGTTCCCTCTTCTTCCTTTTTCTGAACTCTTTCATGTATGCAGCTTTTTTAGCCTGTGCTGCTTTCTTCAGCTCTGCATTTTCAGGTTTGTCAAACTCTTCTTTCTTCTTCAACCATCTACGATGTGCTCCTGCTGAGTCACGCTTCAAAAAGGCATCATATGCTTTCGGGGATTTCTTTTTCAATCTTGCACGATAACTTTCATTCCTCTTTTCTTGCGTTTGTTGTCCCAATGAACCAGGAGCATCTTTACATGAGGAACCAACTGCTTGCAAGTGAGATTTCAGGTGGACATTTCTTGAAGAGGATGGCATTGCCGCTACTGTGCTAACCTGAGATGGTCAAAAAATAAAATTTGTTTATAAAACGCAAAACAAAAACAAAACAAATCCTAATGTATCAAAGAGGAAACTGGTCACATTTTCAGGAAAGGTATTTGAGAATCCAACCAACGTGTGTTGATGCATCATGTTATGTCTTGTAAAAATAATGGTTTTAAGCACTGCAGTCTATAATTAAGATTCCTAATTTAGTTAATAAAATGTCACATATTGATGTTAGATCCACCAATGTTCCTACAAGTACTGTTTGTGGATTTGGATGTGGATGTATTTTTTGAAAATGGCACAGCATTTCTTCCCTCGGCTTTCATTACTACAGCACGGGTTCAGACAAAGGTTATATGTGTATTTTGATTGTCCATCCATACTGGTTCTCACATGTTTTCTCCAAGCACTTCGGTTTCCTCTTGGATCTAAAATAATGTTTTACCATCTGGGGGGGTCAGCGCCGAGGATCTCAATGGACTGCCAACCTTACTATGAGGACATACCGGTCCTTGGAAGTATAAGCAAGACAAGTAGGTATGAATGGGTAACTGAGGCTTGCGCAGTGGTCTTGGATATGAGTGCATATACATTTAATGATTGACATTTATATATTTTTTCATATATACATTTATTCATTTATAGCATTCAGCAGAAAACCACAATCTTCTCATTGTCAAATTAAACGTTGAACATTTATTCATCATAACTTGAGTAAATAAACAAACAAACAAACCCAAACAAACATAAAAAATTTGAAATTTTGACCATGGTATTTTGACTGGCATTTGATTTTTTCTACAATCATTCATGTCTGTTATATCATGTTTTTATACACAGTTCTGTCAGCTGTTTTATCATGTTTTATAAACACAGTTCTGTCGGCTGTTTTATCATGTTGTCGGCTGTTTTATCATGTTTTATATACAGTTCTGTCGGCTGTTTTATCATGTTTTATATACAGTTCTGTCGGCTGTTTTATCATGTTTTATATACACAGTTCTGTTGGCTGTTTTATCATGTTTAATATACAGTTCTGTCGGCTGTTTTATCATGTTTTATATACATAGTTCTGTCGGCTGTTTTATTATGTTTTATATACATAGTTCTAGTCGGCTGTTTTATCATGTTTTATAAAGACAGTTCTGTCGGCTGTTTTATCATGTTTATTACACAGTTCTGTCGGATGTTTTATCATGTTTTATATACACAGTTCTGTCGGCTGTTTTATCATGTTGGCTAATGTGATTTCATCTCAATACGTTGAGATATATATGTCAACATAAATGTTGGTATGTCGACAACAAGCTTAGTTGCGGGAATGGCAAACATATCATGACATATGATGATACACTGCAATACAACAGGACTAGGGTATTGGCGTTGGCATCTTACATAGAATAGAATGGTGAAATATGTACGTTTAGAACAGACATTATACAATATTAATTGTTATTTAATTCCACTATTTTGGCTAAATTAGTGCAAACTTTACACCTAAAGCTTTAAATCTGGCATTTTGAATCCAATAAAGTTTTTTTTTTTTCGATGTAAGAATCAGATGGGATTTTTTCGTCAGGGGGCTCCTATGTAAACTACAATTGTCTTTTCTTCGTTTATCTTAAGACCAGACATTTTCTGAAAGAGATCAAGAAATTATGGGTATATAATAACAATGAAACCTTCCCCATTTAATAAAATAGTAAATTGTCAGTATACTGGGTAATTTACTGTATATTTTCAACCACAATGCCTTAAATATCTCTATATTTAATGACCTTAGTGGTCTATTTGTGTCACTTTTTAAACATTTTGCTACAAAATGGAGTTTTCATATACCTTTATCAAGGTCTAGACATACGCATTTTCTGGAAAGGATAGCTCATTTCTTTCAACATGGAGGTTAGATAAAAGAACTAGAACCTTAGTAGGGAACCCTTTTTTCTAGGAAGAGGTGTTTTTTTTTTCCTAGATTTGTTCTGTGGAAATGTGGACAATTTTTACAAAATTCAAATTTTCTAAAAATTTTGCCATATTTTTTTTTCAAGAAGCAAAAAATCAAAAAACTCTTCCAGGGCATTTTGATCTAGTTTCTGAAAATCAACAAATGTGACAAAGTATCAAAAGATGCTTTCCAGAAAATTTTGGTGGATTACCACTTTTTCATGATATTTTTAAATAGTCACTTTTTGTAATTACTACTGTTACCTGAGTTTTTGTTTAATCGCTCAGATTCTAAAAATGGTTTGTTTTATATACTTTTGATCAGCGGTTACTGAGAAACGGCACCCCCAAGATATAAAATTTAACACAGTCTATTCCAGCCTTAATACGGCAAAATCTTCATTTTAATTTTAATTTTCTTATTATTAGTCACAATCTACAAAAAAAAACCTATGAATCAGTCAAACGAATGTGCTACAAAAAGAAATGTTTTGGAACAGCCCCCATACTGACAAGGTCATCCTTAGAGACAGGTTGCCAAAACCGGATCCTGTAATAATCCACATCACATTAACCTGGATTCCCTCGTAGAATCTGCTGTGCATCATTAGGAGCCCTCTTAACAAAAATCTGAGATCCTCTCAACGTGAAGAGTTTTCCCAGGTTGAGAGACTGGAGAT
Source organism: Ophiothrix spiculata (assembly GCA_000969725.1). Classification (NCBI taxonomy): domain Eukaryota; kingdom Metazoa; phylum Echinodermata; class Ophiuroidea; order Amphilepidida; family Ophiotrichidae; genus Ophiothrix; species Ophiothrix spiculata. The sequence goes on from JXSR01S064673.1 coordinate 13,288, forward strand.
CTATGGCAGCTTCCAAGTACTGCTTCGCTGACAGCTTGTTAAGAAATTTCCAATGTCTCGTGAGAACGTTCTGAATAGTAACAGGGCCTGAAGTCTGAAGAATCGCACTCATTACCGTCTGGTTCGACAAATCCGAATGAGCCGTCGAGCCACCATTAGACGTCTTACTTTTTTGTCCTGTCTTTTCCTGCTTGTAAGAAAGGATTTACCAATTTGTGGATGTGTTAGTAAATTTAAAAATCAGATATCTCCAGAAGTGTTTTCAATATAGGCTCTATGGAAGGTGGTTTGTGGTTCCACTGTATCCCGCCCCACACTTGTCACTGCAATCATCAATGTCAACTAGGTAGGCAGTGCCTGATAGGTGTTCAGAGGGCCTATCGCAACAGTCGACTGACCATTGCAGTGGCAAGCTTTTGTAAAGATACATTTTGACCACTTTGCTTTCGGTTCGGTTAATAAGTCAGTGTAGGTAAATTGTTTTGATCTGGTATCAGCTTGGATACAAAAATACTACACAACATTTAATTTTTCATTTCTTTCATTTGGATTTTCATTTCTTTGTATTCATATGCTGAAATGTTTTAGAACTTTACTATCATTTCTATTTTGCAATCACTCAATGTATCTGGTACTTGTTTACCACTTCATTTACAAATTATCTCTTTGGAAATTCTCAAATCAAAAATGGTGTATTTTCACATGGATTCGAACCCGCAACCTCCCGCTTCCCAAACCAGTTTTCATTATGTCAAGCCAATGAGCAGGCGCTGCTATGGCAGCGATTTTTGTGATCATAGCTAACTCTGTATTTGGACTTAGGCAGATTTCTTAACTTTGTGGAATGGGATATTGTGAGATTGTGGGGTTAGGGTTAGAGATCATCTAATAATCAAGAAGCTACAGGCATCAAAACATAAAACTATAGAAACCAAAGAAACTGCTTTTCCATCTGCAAAGACACCCCTGAGATATTCCATCAGAAGAGATATACCATCATCTAAACATTGCTCTATATATATCAAAAAACAAATCAGTTCTCAAATTCATCACATAATTAGCGTAATCCTCCATTAACTAGATTTCTTGATTTATCTACATGTACTTGATCAATTTGTCAATTTCACTTAATGTATTGTACATTATAAAGGAAATATTTGAGTAATATCTTATATAGGGTCTATTCTATGACAACTTGTATATCCTATATAGATTTTTTCTGCATGTTATAGTAAAAATAATAAGCCATCCTAAATGTTCCAGGAACATAATTATGAACACCATCTGGATTAACTATAGTCATAGGCGGCGGATCCGGGGGGGGGG
>JXSR01S064687.1:0-10509 GCA_000969725.1 Ophiothrix spiculata
AATTCAACTAAAACCACAATAGCTAAGATCAACTCAATTCAACTCAGCTCAGCTAAATTCAACAGAGCTTAACCCGAATGATCTTATCTCAACTGAACTCAATTCAGCTCAACTCAACTGACGACTTACGTCCACTCAACTTAACTTAACACAACATAACTAAAGTAATCTCAATAAAACTCGAGTGAACTTCTTTAAAGTCAAAATAAAGTCAACTCATCTCAAATCAAATTCAAACAACTCAACTCAGCCAGCCACTTAACTATAATCAACTTATCACCTCAACCCCACTTCGTATCAGATCATCTCGCCTCACTTAACCTGAATTTACCTCATCTCACCTAATCACATATAATTCAACTTAATTCAACTTATTTCAACTCAACTCAAGTCAGGTGTAATCAACTCAATTTAATAAAATCAACTCAACTCAACACAGTTTAACTCAAATTAAATCAACTCATCTCAAGTCAACTTAATTCAACTCAACTCAAGTCAAATCAACCCAAGTCAAATCAAATAAAAACAACCCAAATCAGAAAGCTACTTAACAGTAGTTAACTACATCACCTCATCCTCACTTCATATCAGATCACCTCGCCTCACTTCACATTTACCTAACCTCATGTAAACTCAACTCAATTCAACTCCAATCAACTCTTCACATCTCAACTCAAACGATCTCATCTCAACTCAAGTCAAGTCACCTCAACACACCGTAATTCAGCTTAATTCAGTTCAACTCCGCTCAACTTAACTCATCACAGCTCAAATGATCTTATCACAATTCAACACAAGTCTTATCATCTCAATCATCTCAACTCAACTCATTTCAACTAAAATCAACTTAATTCAACTCACACAAATCTCAAATGATCAAATCTCAACTCAAGTCAACTCAACACAGGTCAACTCACCTCAACACAGCTCAACTCAACTCAAGTCAACTCATCTCAGGTCAAGTCATGTCAGCTCAACACAGCTCAAGTCAACTCTATTCAACTCAACTCACCACAGCTCAGCTCAAATCAATTCAACTCAGCTCAGCTAAACTCAACAGAGCTTAACTCAAATGTTCTCATCTCAACTACTCAACTAAACTCAATTAAGCTCAACTCGACTCAACTTGACTCATCACAACTAAAGTGATATAATCTCAACAAGACTCGAGTACACTTCTTAAAAATCAAATCAAGACAACTCATCTCAAATCAAATTAAAACAATTCAGCAGGCTACTTAACTATAATCAACTCATCACCTCAACCTCACTTCATATCCGATCATCTCATCTCACTTCATAATAATTTACCTCACCTCACTTAATCTCATCTAAACTCAAGTCAATTCAGCTTACTTCAACTCAACTCAACTCATATCAGGTCAAATCAACTCAATTCAATTGAAATCAACTCAACTCAACACAGCTGAATTTAACTCAAATCGAATCAAGTCATCTCAACACAATTCAATTTAAGCCTTGTCCTCCTGAGCTATTTTTTGTAACACGTCTTCCGAAGGCGGGGGGGGGGGTTGCACCCCCCTAATATTTTTGAACAGAACCCCTATGAACTTGGTTTTGCTATTAACAGATAGGTATGATCCTCTCCTATCCAAAGATAACAAGATAATCAAAATCAGCCAAGGCATTAGGTTATTTTGACGTCATGAAATACTTTCGGATTGGAAAATCAGGTAAAATTCCGTTATGGCAAAAATGGCCACCTAAATCAAAATTTTGCCAAATATAACGAATTTTCATCAGTTTTTTGGCTAATTACGAAGAAAAATGATGATTCTAACATGTCTTGTAAGTTTGAGTATTAAAGCCTGCATACGTTTTTCAAAATGGCGACTTTCCGGGATTTCTCCCCCTACACGCTAACTTTGACAGCCTACTCTAACCCTACCTTAAGTGGTAAATCCTAGTTTTTTCATCAAAATGACCGCAAAGGATAGGGGAGGGGAATTGCAACAACCCCACTCCTTCGGAGGACAAGTGTTAATTCAATTCAATTCAACTCAACCCAACTCAAGTAAAGTCAACTCAAGTCAAATCAAATTAAAACAACCCAACTCAGAAAGCTACTTAACAATAGTTAACTAAACAACTCATCCTCACTTCATATCAGATCACCTTGCGTCATTTCACATCAATTTACCTCACCTCATCTCAACTCTACTCAACTCAACTCAACTTAACTTAACTCAACTCCTCAAATGATTTCATCTCAACTCAAGTCAAGTCAACTCAACACAACGTAAGCCAGCGTAACTCTATTTAACTCAGTTCAACTCAGCTCAACTTAATTCAACACAGCTCAATCAAATGATCTTATCTCAACTCAACACAACTCATATCATCTAAAATCTATTCAAATCAATTCACACAGCTAAACTCAAATGATCAAGTCTCAACTCAAGTCAACTGAACATAACTTAACTCAGCTCAACTCACCTCAACACAACTCAACTCAACTCAAGTCAACTCATCTCAGGTCAAGTTATCTCAACTCAAGACAGCTCAAATCAACTCAATTTAACTGAACTCACCAAAGCTCAGGTCAATTCAACTCAGCTCAGCTAAACTCAACAGAGCACAACTCGAATGATTTCCACTGAACTCAGTTCAGCTTAACTCAACTTAAGACTTAAGTCAAATCAGCAGCTTAACTTAACATAACTGAGCTCAACTCAAAACAAGTCAACTCATCTCAGGTCAAGTTATCTCAACTCAACACAGCTCAAATCAACTCAACAAAGCTTAGCTCTAATTAATTCAACTCAGCTCAGCTGAACTCAACAGAGCTCAACTCAAAAGATCTCATCTCAACTGAACTCATTTCAGCTCACCTCAACTTACGATTTAAGTCAACTTAACTTAACTCAACACAACTAAACTCAACACAACTAAACTCCTTTAAACTTAAATCAACTTATCTCAAATTAAATTAAAACAACTCAATGTCAATTTATCACCTCAACCTTAAGAACGGTTGCTGGTAGTCACTACCGAAGCCATGCGGCTCCACTTTTAATACATAATATTTTAACCGTAACAGATACGTATACTCTTGAGCTTGGGGTATTCATGTTTAAAGTCCATATTGGTGAGTAACCTTTAGTTTTCAATGAATATTTCAATAGGCGTTCTGACGTACATACTTATCAAACAAGACATGCTAATGATCTTAATATCTCCTTCAACAAAAAATCATTTACTGATAAAGCAATTTGTACAAGTGGTCCTCTCCTTTGGAATTCATTATCATGTGAAACAAAGAAATGCAATAATGTGAAACAGTTTCGAAATCAACTTAAGCAAAATATTATTCTTGATTATAAATAAGTTTTTGAGCATATCCCTGTTTTGTCTTGTTTGGTAGTTGTGCCGTTGGATTTTTTTTAAATATTAAACCAATGATTGTAACTTTTGTTGTATTCTATATAGGGATGGACATTCAACAGACCTCATTGGCCTTCTGGTCCTTTCCTCCATAAGTTTGTTTTGTTTTGTTTTTTTATGTTATTTTGATGCTGTTCTTATTAATGTTTATTTTATGGAAATAAAAGAATCTGAATCTGAAAACCTTACTTCATATCATCTCATCTTGCCTTACTTCAACTCAATTAACCTCACCTCACCTCATTTCATCTCATATCAAATCAAGTCAACACAGCTCAACTTAAATGATCTCATCTCAACTTCAATCAACTCAACTCAATACAAACCAACTCAGCTCAACTCAATTCATCTCAGTCCATCTCAGTTCAACTGATCTCAACACAGCTCAACTCAAATGATCTCATCTCAACTCAACTCAATTCAGCTCAACTCAACTCAACTAAACTGAACTCAGCTCAGCTCAACTCATGTCAACACAAATCAAAACAACTCAACTCAACTCAACTATCTACTTAACTAAAGTTAACTCAACAACTCATCCTTAATTCACTTCACCTCAATTTACCTCACCTCAACTCACTAATCTCTTTTCAACTAAACTCAATTCAACTCAACCCATCACAGCTCAGCTCAATTCAATTCAACTCAGCTCATCTTATCTCAACTCAACTCACACAAACCACCTCAGATCAACTCAATTCATCTCGGTTCATCTCAGTTCAACTCAACACAGCTCAACTCAAATGAACTTATCTCAGCCTAAGTCAACTCAACTCACACAAACCACCTCAGATCAACTCAATTCATCTCGGTTCATCTCAGTTCAACTCAACACAGCTCAATTCAAATGAATTCATCTCTACTCAACTCAGTTCAACTCAAGTCAACATAACTTTAATAACCTGATCTCATCTCAACTTAACTCAAGTCAACTCAAATCAAAACAACTCAACTCAGCTAGCTCCTTAACTAAAGTTAACTTATCACCTCATCCTCACTTCATATCAGATCACGTCGCCAATTTACCTCACCTCTCCTCATTTCATTTCATATCAACTCAATTTAACTTAAGTCGGGTCAAATCAACTTAAATCAACTCAACTCAACACAACTTTACACAACTCAAAATCAAATTAACTCATCTCAACTCTTAATTCAACTCAATTCAACTCAACACAATTCAACTCAGCTCAGCTAAGTTCAACTCAGCTCATTTCATTTCAAATGATCTCATCTCAACCCAACAAATTCAATTTAATTCAACTCAACTTAAGTTAATTCAATTCACCACAACTACACTAAACTAATCTAATCTCAACTCAACTCATCTAAAGTCAAGTCAACTCAAATCAAATCAAATCAAAACTACTCAACTTAGCCAGCTACTTAACTAAAGTCAACTTATTACCTCATTATCAAATCAAAATATCAACTCAAAATCAAATTAACTCATCTCAACTAATATCCGCAGAACATTTTATCAGTATGACCGTGCTGATGTTAATAAACTCAATAATCTTTTTAAATATACGGACTGGAACCAGATTTTCCAAGATAGTTGGTCAATTGACTAGATAGTGGACTCCTTTAATGAGACTTTCTTTTCATATATAAATCAATGCATTCCTAAAGTTACCAAAATACGTAAATTTAAGCCTTGGATTTCAAAAGAACTTAAGCACATGAGCACCAAGAAACAAAAGGCGTATCAAAGAGCAAAGCGTACCAACACTGATTCTGATTGGGCTGCCTATCGTGCTCTTAACAACCAGATTGTGTATGCTAAAAAACATGCTTACAGATCCCACTGGGAAGAAAAATTTGCACAAAATGACAATTTAAAAAGCTTTTGGTCATTTGTTCGTTCAGCCCGATTCCAAATCTTTTATCATAAATGAAATCCACACATCAAATTCTGCCGTCATTGCATCTGGTTTTAACGATTTATTTTCGAGCTACTTCACGAAACCTGATCATACTCGGGAAATAACATCCCCTGAGCTTCCCGTTGCTCCCATTGATCATTTAGTTATCAGTGAAGATATGATCCTGGACAAAATTAAGAAGCTTTCTCCAGATAAAGCAGTTGGTCCAGATTAAATTTCTTGCCGCATGCTTAAATTATGTTCTAGGTATATAAGCTCTGTTCTTGCACATATTTTTAATATTTCTTTGTCTTCGGGTTCATTACCTTTATGTTGGAAAACGGCAAATGTTGTCCCTGTTTACAAAAAGGGTAATCGTTGTGACCTTACAAATTATAGGCCCATTGCTCTCACATCTGTTGTCATTAAATTGTTGGAAAGTATTGTTTCGGACCACATTAGGGATCATCTCACAAACGAATGGACTTCTTTATTCAGATCAGCATGGGTTTTCCCCTGGTAAATCATGTGCTACTGCTCTCAGTGAAGCAGTTTGCGAGTGGAACAAAATTCTTGATCGCCGTGTTTCTCCATCCCCACGTATTGATCTTGTCTCTGTTGACTATAGCAGGGCGTTTGATTCCATCTCCCATGCTGTTCTATTAGAGAAGCTTCATCGGACCTACGGATTCAGGGGGCCCATAATAAATTGGATTTCATCTTTTATTCTTAATCGTAGACAGAGGGTTGTTTTCGGTAGTAAAACCTCTGATTTTGTTCCGGTTCTTTCAGGTGTGCCCCAGGGTTCAGTCCTGGGGCCCCTGCTTTTAACATTTATGTTAATGGTCTGAATTTACATCTTGATTCTAAAATATTTCAGTATGCCGATGAAACTTTTCTTTTCCGTCACATAGTTGAAGATTCTGATATTTCTACCCTTCAAAATGATTTGGACAAGTTGTTTTGGTGGTCCGAAAACAATGCTCTCCAACTTAATCCTAAGAAATGTCAGGTTATGTGCATAAGTCGCCGTAAACGTAAACCCATTCCTGAGTATTTTGTTTCTGGCACCAAACTTTCATCAGCCTCCAGTTTACGTTTACTTGGTGTACAAGTGTCACATGATTTGACATGGAATGATCAAGTTTCCAATGTAACTAAAAAGTGCAATCAACTCTTGGGTTTTCTCAGGACTGTCGTTGGTAATCAAAACAAAGATATCTTGCTCACCCTTTACCGCTCACTTATTTTGCCCATTGTTGACTTTTGTTCTCCAGTTTGGTTTGTGTATAGACAAAATCGTATTAATAATTTGGAGCTCATTCAAAGAAGAGCTTCCCGTTTTATTTTAGGTCAGAGAAGGGGGGAGCAGTCATATGCTGGGCGTATCAAAGAACTTAATCTCATGAATTTAGTTAACAGGCGAAAATATTTATCCATTTGCTTTGCTTCTATCTGTCTCCTTAATTTAAATCCTTTCAATTTCACAAATTGGTCCGTCAACAACCGTCATCAAAATCAATTGCTTTTCAATGACCACATCACTCCCAAAAACGACAGCTACAAATATACCCTTTCCGCCAACCTTCCTCGTATGTGGGCACAACTACCTGAGTCTGTGAGAGACTGTTTTATTGTACATTCCAAAATGCCAACATTCAAAAAACATCTTAAAAAACATTTTACTGAAATTTCTTTTGAAGAGCTGGAGCTGGTCTCCTAAATTTTATATCTTTTCCCTTCAATGTTTTTATAATTCATTGTATGTCTATACTGTGCAATATATATGTTTGTCTCAGTGAGTTGGAGGTGCCACACTTTCCAGGTGAAAGCGATTTTTTGCTCCTGGCTCCTCCTGGCTAGCTCACTGAGGCAAGATTTCTCTTTGTATTTTAAATGTAAAGCTATTTTATCTATTGTAATGTTTTAAATTGTTTGATGTTATAGCCGATTGTGTAAATAAATAAATAAATAAATCATCTCAACTCAAATCAGGTCAAATCAACTCAATTCAACTAAAGTCAACTCAACTCAACACAGCTCAACCCAATTCAAGCCAATTCATCTCAGCTGAAATCAACTCCAGTCATCTCGACTCAACTCAATTCAACTCAACTCAAAACATTTCAACTCAGTTAAACTCAATTCAAATCCGTTCAACGTAGGTCAACTTAATTCAACACAGCTAAAATCAAATGATCCCATCTCAATTGAAGTCAAATCAACTCAGTTCAACTAAAGCAAACTCAAGTCAAGTCAACTTTACACAACTCAACTCAGTTCAGCTCAGTTTAACTCAGCTCAACTAATCTCAACACAGATCAGCTAAAAATGAATGATATATTCAGAATTCAAAATTACGCCCATAATAATTCATGAAAAGCCTTATTTCTTTTACATAATCGATAAAGAAAGTGATGTTGATGGTACCAACAGGCCCATTGTTCTCGCAATGTTTTTAAAATCAAATAGCTTACCCATAAGAAGATCTAAAATGGCCACGAAAACCCCTTTTTGTGACTCAATATTAAAACTGTTTCCTTTTTCAAAATAATCAATGGACATTCAGGGTACCAACAGACCAACCTTTTCCTAGATTATCTTGCTAGCATGTTTCAAATCTAATATCACCCTTAACAATGTCAATAATGACTAACGAAATCGTTCAGTATTAGGTGTAGGGGCATTAAAAGCTAATTTTCCCGAATAAATGATCAAAAAGGTACTAAAAGATCCACTTGTTCAGTTGATGCAGTCACTTGCAAAGAGTAATCTTCAGCGCCTCGGAATGACACAGTGACTCCCCACTGTTCTTTGAACCCAATAGAAATAGGGACATTTTATTTATAAGTGTCAAAATAGATGGCGCTATTCATAAAACTAATTTTTGGATGTAGAAGGGATATGCTGGTGTGTGCTACCGAAATTATATATGCAAATGAGGTATCTAATGTCAATAAGATTCTATTTATCATTTTAGCCAAAATCTTCACAGATCAAACAACATAATCGATAATTAAATATAATCAATAATTTAAAATATGTATAGCGCCCTCATTTTTGCACAAATCTGAATTTACCCAAAATACCAATTAATGAGCTCAAGATTAACTAAATTTTAACCAAAATGAAATAACATTTTGAGAATGGCTTCAAAACTTTATTATGCAACTCATATTAGTTATTTGTTCTGCATTTATAACTTTCTGTGAAGAAACATATGAATTTTTGGTTAAAAATAAATAAATGTCCACCTCAAACAACAGTGTCCCCTGTTCATTGTCCTGAATTACCGTATAGTTTCAGTATATGGCACGTTTTTTCTAATTTCTGTTTTCGCTTCATCCTTAAAATGTGGCTGATAAATTAATTAGAGTAACGTTTCTTGCCTGAGGAATCAAGGAGACATAGTCCGATCGACAGTGCCGTCATCGCACCGGGGCTCGAACCTGCAACCTCTGCATTGCCGGTCAGCCACGCTCCACTCTTATTTGATCCGTTATTTAATCGATTATTGTTTTCCTGCAGGTTTTGCAAATTCTCCTGAGCAGACATCGCCACCTGAACCGGTATCGAGCACATCGATAAACAAGCGTCACTTTGTCATTGCTGTAGCTGTGATTTTTGTCCTTCTCTTGATAATCATCGGTCAGGAAGCTGTTAGTATTTTTCATCCATGGATTTTTACCGACACAAAGAATTCTGGTATGTTTTCTTTACCTCTTACAAACTAAATATAGGGTAACTGCAGGTAACTTGATACCGGAGGTAATATGAGAGTCACATTGGTCTCCATGGCCCTGGATATTGTGTTCATCTTTGAAAATTATTTTAATGTTCTCAAACAGATAACTCAATCAAATTATACAAATCCGGATTAAATTATTTGAACAAAGCCATGAGTCATCATTGATTTCTTTTCCAAATTTGTGTTTTTCAAGTTTTTCTTAAGTTTTTTGAGAGATCAATTTGCAGTCTAGTCCTTTTTGTGCATATGGACCAATTTGTTCAAAGTGGACCGCTTTGCTCATGTTACAGCACATTGATTTGAGCGTCATCTACTATTTCTCCAACACTTCTGCAATGCTCATAATTAATAAATCATCATCTTCTTTAGATGATGAGCCAAAGGAACCAAATTTGGTACTTGGGAGTTTACACTCTTATTGTGAAAGAGTGAAAAACCACTCTAAAAGAGTGAAATTTCACTCTTAGAAAAAGCCTTATGAGTGACCAATCTTTTAGAGTGAAGTTCACTCTCAAAAAAGAGTGATAGTAATTCACTCTAGGTAAGAGGGAACCGTTTATTATTATGAATAGTTCACTCTAAATGATCTGGGAGGGATAAGAATAAATCTTTAAAAGAATGAAAGTTCACTCAATGGTCTAGTCGTTTTATTGTGCAAATATTTATCGGTGAGTAGATGCTAGACAATAAACTTGTCGGTGTAAGCTTAGTTAATACATTTGCCAATGTATTAAGTAAGCTTACACCGACAAGTTCCATCGATCCAGTTTTTGCATGATTAGCATCACTGTTGGGTATATATTGTCTGGCATCTACTCACCGATAAATAGTTGTACAATTTCCTGTTAAATTTCTTTGTCTGTCACACCTCCACAGTCTCCAACTCAACCACCACCATGTTGAACAGTGAGCGCTGACGATTTTTCGTAGTTACAACAGAGCGAGTATCCGCGTTCCTGATTGGCTAGAACTTCACTCCGTAAAAGAGCGGTGTTTTTGCACCACTCTCCTGCGAGTGAACGTCACTCTGGTACAAGAGTGAATTACCGCAAAGTATTTTCACTCTTAGAGAGCTAAAACGCACTCGATTAGAGTGAAAACAAATTCACTCAAAATTTCGAGTGATTTTTCACTCTTTTTAAATTCAGATTTTGAATGCAGGGGGAAGACCGGAATACCCGGAGAAAAACCTGCGGACGCGTATGGCACGCCTCGCATGACAAAACTATGTCGAGTTTTCTCTCTATATGCCGAGTTTTCCTCTCTATATGTTGAGATTACCACTCTATTGGTCGAGTTTTCCTGCCTATTGGTCGAGTTGTCCCTCACTGTAAGTCGAGTTCTACTACCTATATGGTGAGGAAAAAAATGTTGGCGAGAAAAAAATGTTGGTGAAAAAAAAATGCTGGTGAGAAAAAAATGTTGGCGAGAAAAAAATGTTGGCGAGAAAAAATATGCTGGCGAGAAAAAAAAAATGCTGGTGAGAAAAAA
>JXSR01S064691.1:44347-60569 GCA_000969725.1 Ophiothrix spiculata
ATAAGAAGAGTTGCAGGAGTTATAAGATACACATTGCTTTCTACCAGTTAAGTAATATTTAAACCATTCATCTGACACCCCACGGAATCCATAGTGGTGTAATTATCAAGAAGAATGTCGTGATTTATGGTGTCGAAATCTTTAGAAAGATCCATGAAAACACCAGATGTATACATATCTTTATCAATAGATTCGTTTCTTACAACAGCCATGTAGGTAGAATGATTCTTACGGAATCCAAATAGCTTATTGCAGTGAATATCATATTTACATAAAAAACCATAACAGCGATTGTGTACAATACGTTCAAGAATCTTTGAAAAGCATGGTAATACAGACACAGGTCTGTAATACCAAAGGATTCTGGATTTTCTTTTTATAATTATAGCGGTACTACCTTCGCAAGTCTCATATCATCAGGTACTATACCGCTGGATAAAGACAAATTAAATACTTTTTTAAGAGGATAAAGAATTTTATTAACAACATTCTTAACAATTTTGGAACCAATATTATCATGACCAGGGCGGTTTTTTTACCCCAATATTTCTTATAATTTTTTCAATCTCTAATTCATCTGTAGGTTTAAAAAGCAAGAAGACGAATTTGGCTCTTTGAGATAAAAATTAAAATCGTGCCCGGTGTGCTTGATGGTTGTAGCAAGAGATGGCCCGATGGCAAAAAAGCTAAAAGCTCATTAGATATATCATTGGGATCAGTAATTGTTTTGTCATCCTTAACAAATTTATCGGTTGCATTTTTCTTATTGGAACGCAAGATTGAATTTAAAACCTTTCAAGTATTAATTGTATTGTGTTTCTCTCTTTCAAGTAATTTGCTAAAGTAGTTTTGTTTTGCTAACCTCATACAAATATTTAGTCTATTACGATACGATTTATATTTAGAGATGTTTGCTTCAGATGGATTCTTTAACGACTTTTTGTATAGGTTGTTTTTCCAATTTATACATTTTAAAAGAGAATTTGTAATCCATGGTGATTTAGGCATTTTGCGACTGTCTTTTACATTTTTACGTATTTTAGGGATACGTTCATTATACAAAGCATTAAATTTATCAATAAATGAATTGTACGACACATTCGGATCATCAGATATATACTACATCTTTCCAATTAACATCTCTTAATTTACTTTTAAAGAAGTTGATATTTTCATCATTAAATACTCTTTTTACAGATTCTACAATATTTACCTTACGATACATAGACAATTTAACTATTGCAAATTTAGGCAAATGATCACTGATATCTTCTATTATTATACCAGAAGTCAGCTTCGCGTGACAATTAGTAAAAATGTTATCAATTAATGTTGCTGTTTGCGAAGTTATTCTGGTTGGTTTGGTAATACAAGGGTACAAAGTATAAGAGCTCATCATGTCAATAAATTCATTTGTTGTAACATGGACATCTTCATTTAGCAAGTTTATATTAAAATCACCCATCAGGTATACAAGCTTATTTTCATTTCTAGCAATTTTGCACAGTACATTTTCTATAAAGGAATTAAATATCTTAATATCTTGATCAGGTGGTTTGTACAATACTCCTATAATGATATTTTTAGCCTGTTTTCTTTCAATTTCAATAAACAAAGTTTCTGTATAGTCAGGATGCTTGATATGATTGTGCAAGAAATCACCCATCTTGTTGCTAAACATATCATCGACCCCTGGTAGAAATCGAGTACAATTCTAGTACAAATCTAGTACAAGATTGGAATGTGCATATTTGGAACGTTATTCGATTTTCTCCAGGGACTGCATGTGATAGTTTATAATTAGTTTGTTTTGTCCATTACAGTTTGCAGTCTTGTCTCTGCAAGAGAAGGGATGCATCTAAGAAATGTTGCAAAACTAGACCCACTGATCAAGTATTGCACAGGGTCAGTGTTAAATAATTTACAATCCTTCAGAGACGTAGTTAAAACCTTATAACTTTCATTCAATGAATCAATGAATTCATTATATTGTCGTGACATCTTGTTAAGCGATGACACGAGACGGAGGAATCTGACTAGTTCTGGTACGATTAAAATGCGCCCTCCATCAGGGGTACAGCCAATCATGGTAGGGTTTTGAAGTTGTTCTCTGATATTGTCATGACTGATTTCAACCTCACCAGCAGTCGTATTGATATCCTCTATGAATACTTCATCTAGTGAAGGCATGCAATTGATGAGTGTGGTCAATTCTGGTACATTTATAATGTACCTTTTGCCACGTAACTTCCCTTTCAAAATCAAAAAATTCACTGATTTCAAGGTCAAATAAGCACATGACACGTCCGATCCACCGATTAAGTTAGTGTCTCCTATACTAACTGCCCTAAGAGCAGGCATGCACGAAAGAAATTTTAACAGATGTAACAGATTAACACAGTACTCCTTGTCAGACAGAATCCCCATTAGTCCAAATGACTCATTGTTTACCACAGTTTCATAGCTTTGATTAAATTCATCAACCAAATGGACATTTTGGAGATAAACAATAAAAAGGGCTGGTATGCAATTAAGAAATCTGGCAATCTGGGCTATATCAACTTGAAAGTGTTTGCTTTCACTCATCAATGTTAACTCATTCACTGGTGCTTTTAAAACATCAAATTCCCCAACTAGATGAGTATCTGCTAATGTCAACTTTGCCACTGCAGGGGTGCAGTCAAGAAATCTGGAAAGGTGTGGTATGCTTAAATCATACTTTTTGCTCAGATTTCCCCTAATTGTACACTCTTTCAGTGATTTGCTCAAAGTAACGTTGGTTTCATCCATATTACCAGTCAAATGAACATCATACAAATCAACTTTTTTCAGTTCATGCATGCAACTGAGGAATCTGGCTAGTTCAGGTATAGGCACAGAATACTCCCTATTTGGATGTTTGTGTTTAATTAAAATTTTCTCGACTGATGTATTGAAAGTAGCATTGGTGATATCTAAACCTCCGATCAAATGGACATCATATAAATATACTGTTGTACCTTTGGACATACAATTGAGGAGCTTGATGAGATGTGGTGTGTTGACAGTGTAATCACTGGATGGGGAATCACTTTTCATTAACACTACTTCTTTGAGCGACTTACTCAATGTTTCTAGGGTGTCACTGTAATCACAAATTAAAGTTACATTATATATTTGCAATTGTTTCAGTGCAGGCATGCAACCAAGTAATTTGACCAGTTTCGATATATCAATGGTATTGTACTCACTGTTAGGAATAGTATTCGATAATACAACATCTTCTATTAGTAATTCATCACTCGCATAGGTTTTATCTAATTCACCAGTCAAATGACAATTATATAGTATAATCTCCTTAAGTGCGTGCGTGCAGCATAGAAACTTGATCAATTTCGATAAATCGACATTGTTGTCTTTGTCAATTTCACCACCGTCTAATCCAAGCTCTTCGATTACTTCCTTCAAGGGATCACCTGTTTCTTCACCTGCTGTACCCAAGCCATCATCCCTGTGTGTGTCTGTACCAAATAACTTTCGCACTTCAGATCCCCTGAAAATCACCCTCTTTTCCAAGAAGTCACCTATAACAATAATAGTAATTAGTTCTGGTTACTGATAAAACATTATTTCAAACATGTAAAGCACCAATGCAAAAACGGGTTTGTATAAATTAAAAAAGCTTGGTCTTTTTACACATTCATGCGTCATTCATGCGTAAATAAGATTTTTTTAGCCTCATTTGGCAATTTATTTCTGAGGAGGGCTTACGGTATTTATTAAAACAGTTCTATAACACTTTGTAGTATAGTAAGGGACCGTTTACAAGCACTTGTAAGGGGGTGGGCATGATGCAAAAACAATATCGAGGACAATTTTCGCCCCCCCCTTTTTTTGACCTCAAAAAATTTAAGGCATGTAATCTCAATTTTTGGCTGAAAATTTGTGGTAATTTCTTTTTGCATCAGCCCCAAACAAGTGTTTGTCCCTAATGGCTCATTCTCCAATAAAGCGTGCAACTTTGGTTAGAGAAATGTTGAAATTTCGACTACTAATAACACGTGAAAAACATACAAAATCATAAACTCTTATGGTTTCCGAAGAAGAAAAAGTGCATGGGAGATGTTTAAAAATACTTGATTTTTTAACCATTGTATTCCCTATTCTTAAATCTGTATCTGTCTTTACGTATCTGTTTGAATCTTTTTTTTAGTATTCATTATTGAGAAAATTAGTTTTCTTACAAACTTGATCTTTACACTAAATTAGGAGCTCTACACATACTACACTGTGGTGTTGTATTTTTGCTCATAGTGTACCGCGTTTTGGGAGAAGGCAACAGAATGTGCTTTACGTATCTGTTGCGACGTGACAGTCATATAGTTTTTTTTTGATATTTATATCCTTGTAAATCATTACTGTAAATATATAATTCTATATAACATATATGTTATTCAACACTGAAGTTTACTTGATAAACCTAATGCGGAATCGTCCATCAACAAATTCATTTTCACACTTTGTTATCGATTTTAGAAATTATTACGTATCTGTTTGCAATATTAGCGACATGATTTAAAAAGCTCTTATGTCATATTAAATACTTAATATAATTAAACTTTATATGTCATTATCAATACCTATTACGGGCTGTTAAATAATGTGCATTATGTTTGATATGCCCGAATATTTTTGTAACGGGGACACATAAAACATAAAAAGTATGGCTGGCGACATTGGCAAAAGTAAAGATTTTGCATTTTCAGATTAATCGTTATCTACTTTGCTGGCAAGCTAAAATGTTTAGCTTCACACATGTTACTTATGTGACTCTAATGTATCAACTAAACCACTCTATTATGTTTGACAATTACATGGAGCGGCCATGTACAAATTGTGTCGCGTTTTCGCGCAAAAACCTGTGGTAGGGCCTTTGGAACCCACACTCCTTGGTCAATTGAGCGTTGAAGGCCTCATTTTTAAATATGAAACAAGAGAATTACGACTTAAAAACACCACTTTTCATATAAAACATAAGAATCACCTGTTCAAAATTACAAAGTGAGGATTTTAAAAACTTTATTTTTTAAATATAAAACAATAGTATTACGACCTCAAAATATGAATTTTCAATATAAAACATAAACATAACATTTTCAAACTTTTAAAGTTAGGATTTCAAAACCCGAATTTTAAAGATATAACACAAACAAATGACTTTAAATATAAAGCATAAATAATAACAAAGTTTCAAAAGTTATTATTTAAAAAAAACAAAACTTTTCAATATAAAACAAAGGTAAAAAAATAAAGGTAAAGGGGACGACCTTGGTCGGAGTGCCCATCTCTCTTTCTCTAGCGATTGGGCCAGACTCAAATTTTTCGGAGAGGGGATCGCCACACCTCCTGCACCGCGAGCCTGTTACCTTTCCAGCATTGACGAATGCCGGTGTAATGAAATACAGCGTCCGTGTGACTGAAATGTCCTAGCTGCTATTAAATTGTGTAGAACGTACTTGTACATGTGCGATCAATAAACCATCGATTGCGACTTATTCCGTGTAGTTCAATTAGACCCGGACTTCTGGTTATGGGGGACTTTCAGTCTCATTACACTGGTACCAATTTGACACCTGGGTGGAGAGGAGCACATAGGAGTTACACAAAGGAAATTACACACGCCGCTGATCGGATTCGAACCCACACTGTCAATGCCCAATGATTAACAGTCTGAGACATATACCGCTCGGCCACGAGTGTCTCCAAAGGAATTACGACTACAAACCTCACTTATATAACATTAATAATAGTCTACCAGCCAACAGCAAATAGTATGCTTAAAAAAGTTTTGTGGGCACAATTTGTTACAGCGTTCCATCCATGTGGAATCATATCCTCAAGGGGTGTACATTATCGTGTTGGTGGATGGTAAAATCAATTTTTTGTTTTTGGCCCTAAAATGATATTTATTCAAAATCAAATCTTTCATTTAGGTACAATCAAATCACAGAAACATCTGCCTACAGTACTTAAAGACTTAACTTCCTTTCTGTGGTTAATTTTGACCAAAAAAGGTAAAAAAAGGTAAAGAATGACCCAAATTTAGTGATTTTTGACCCAAATTTAGTGATTTTGGTATATGTCTTCAATAAACTACAGACTGCTTTGACTTGATAATCTGGCCACTACTTAAAACAATGGAAAAATCATGGTAATTAGTGAGCTTTCGTTTTGATCCAAACAGAATTAACTCGGTCTTACCCATGTGTAATGAAAGCTTGTTTTCAATAAGCCATTTGTTGCAACTTTCAAGATTAGTGCGAAGAACATGATTTATTTTCTGTGGATCTTTATCAGAGAAAATGATGGCACTGTCATCAGCATATTGCAACATTAAACAATTAATTGAGGTAGACATATCATTAACGTAACATACAAATAAAAGAGGCCCAAAAATACTTCCTTGTGGCACACCACATGTAATGGTTAGATAGTCAGATTCCACTCCACTAATATTGACAATTTGCTTCCTATCAGAAAGATACGAATGAAACCATGCTGTGGATTGGACACCCAGGGCAGACAGTGTTTTACAAAGAATATTATGATCAACACTGTCGAAAGCCTTCTGGATGTCCAATAAGATCATACCGGTAAATTTTCCGGCAGCAGTTTCATTCCGAATGTGATCTTGCAAATGAATTAAACACGTGTCAGTAGAAAATGATCCTCTAAACCCAGATTGGAACTGATAAAGAGATGGGCACTCCGACCTGTGAAATACAGGTCGGCCCCTTTACCGTTACATTTTTACTAACCTTTGATGTTCCATTCGTCAGCAACTATCTGATGTGCATTACTAAACCCACATTTCGAAAGAGCATTACTGATGTTGATTCGAGACGCTTTCCTTCCTTTCTTCATCCGCCATTCTCTCAGAATGTCTATATTCTGTAAGCTGGGGTCATCATAACTAGATGCTATTTTGATTGTCTCCCTCTCATTTCTACTAATATTCATGGCATCAAATAGTTTCTGCAGTTCTCTGTCGCTAAGAGAAGCTTTGGACACTATGAACTTTATATCATCATCGGATACGTCAGTCAACACTGAAATAATAAAAAGTTTCAAACCAAATTTTAAACGACGTAATTAAGTGTTTGAATGGAATAGTAATTGGTTGATAGCTTTGAAGCCGACATAATTCCATAATTCATGGCAGTGCCTGTCTTTATTATATGAGTAATAAGTATGTCAACTGCAAACTGAACTTCAAACTCTAAATGTGGTGTAGTTTCAAATTTATGTATTCAGAGTTCCGCCCTGTTTTTAGTAATTTGGGCGCGTAATTTAAGATCGTTAAGCACCCATTTTTGCGCTTGTTCACATCAATACACGGTTTGCATCAATTTGGGAGTAGCATATATGTGACAAATTATCGGTCAACGTCATTAATTACCACAGAAAGTATTACAATTCAAAATATCTATGTTTTTGTCTGTTTAATAGTATTTCAAATCTTTATTCACCAGTGCCAGGTTTATACTGTTTGTTGATTAGAATATTGATTTATAAAATGGCTGCCACTATTTTTTTACATGTATTGGTAACCGATTCATGACATTTCTCGACCACTAAAAATGAAATTTCGCTGCGCTATTAAAACACTATAAACGTCATGTGTGCAAGTTAATTTTTAATTAGCTTTTGTTTGATGTTTAAACCTTAAACTTTGTATACACATTGATAAAACACGGATATAAATCTTTTAATAAAGAGTCTACATCAAAACGCAACAACATCAAATTTACCAAACAAGCGTACAACGTACGAAACAAATTACACCAGACTGATAACATAACAAGCGCTTGCTTAAGGATTGATGTTGCTGTTTTCTGCCAAATGTGTTGCATACAGCCTCTCCATTAGTTAATTTAGTTTCCTAATTAACCTGTTGCACTGGAAGGTAACGAAGAGAGACTAGGCTTCACACTTGTTGCAAGATAAAGTAGGAGAATAGGGCCCGCAGACTATAACAGATCTTGACTATGCGGATGATATTACTGAGATAATCTACGAGATGCAGAGGAATTTCTACATCTGGGGGAAGCTGCTGCACATAGTTGTTCTGCCAAGAAAATAAAGGCAATGCTGTACAAAGAGGTAGCAACATCAATTAACAAAATGTGATCTCAAAATTGTCCTAAACAAATACCTAGGTGCCTGGATTGCAAACAGTGAGCAGGACTTCAATGTTAGAGAAGCACAGGCCTGAAGAGCATGTAACAGTGGAAAGCAAACTTCCAAGAAACTTGAAAATCAAGTTATTTACTACCACTATGGAATCTGTACTGGCATACGGAGATGAAAGATAACTCGATGGTTGCTACACACACCTGATAAGGAAAGCACTTATCGTATCATGGCAATCTCACACCAACAATGAACTTTATGGGAGCATGATGCCAATGTCAGAGACTAAGATTGAGAAGAATGAGATTTGTAGGGCAGAAGTGCCCCTTTGGCAACCCAAGCATGGTAAGGCTTGGCGTCCAAAGACATTCGCTCACCCGAGAGACATTCGCTCACAATAATTGCTCTGACATAACTCTAAAATGGAAAGAAAATATTGCTTACAATGCTTGGTGGTTAAATTGATGGATGGTAGCATTAATCAATTAATCAATGGTAACATGGATTTAACCAATATTCAAGCAATGTAAGTGTCATTACCGCTCCATTTGACTGAATAAGATAGAGCGAATATTGCGAGCGAATGTCTCTCGGATGAGCGAATGTCTTTGGACGTCAAGCCTAAAGAATTAAAGGAAGAAAGAAAGAAAGAATTACATCAAGAGGATACAGGGCTTCCTGTTCAAGACCTGAGGAACTGGGGGCTGTGTGGAAAGCTGTAGTAGAAGTCCGTTCTTTTGGAAAGCCCTAGCCCAACCTATATATCTGTGTGTCATGAAAATTTTTGTAACTTTATGCTCGGGCCTTATGTTCATAAAACTGGCTTAGCTTATCATCAAATGTGTTTTCAGTCTTTCTTGTTTTTACATTCTTGTCCACTGAAAGCACATGCACATCCTCCAATGCAAGATAGTTGAGCTTTTCTGCAGCTACATCTAGCACTTGCACAGCCTTTGATACACACACATGTTATTATTTCATGACATGCCTCGGGTAGTGGAGACAATGTAATTAATTTTCAGATTAAGTTACCATCGATAAATGTCCATCCCATGTCTTTTACTTAGTGGATATTTTGATTTCCCACAAGTGCTTGCTTCTAAGGCTTCGTAATGTGCATGCCTTATGTTATCCAATGGCAGTTCATGGCAGCCATTTTGTTTTTCGTCATTTTCAAGGTCAAGACAAGGTTTGTCACCTGGTTAAATAGCATTTTTGAATTCAGCACCCTCAAATTACCCTAAAACACTTGTTTAACCACTTTTAACATAAAATGCCTTCAACACTTTTTCCAAGCATAAATATCAAAATTCTGACTTGTCTATAAGAAAAATGTGTTTAAAACCAAGATAAAAATCCTCACTCCATTTAAGTTTTACTTTGTACAAAAACTTAAAACTTTTCAAAAAACATCAGATAACCAAAAATAATGTGTCATTTTAAAGCTTAACATATCGGCTTTCAGATGAAGGTACCTTTCGGTATGTATGACGGGTCACATATAAGAAATCATAGAAAGCTCTATTCTGGTATGGCTCTTGAACAGGCGAAAACATGCTGCTGACTGAAATATCGAAATATTTTTTTATACCGACAATACAGATGTGAGTAACAAACTAGTAATTCCTTATTCAATTACGATGTTCTGAAATAGAGGCGATAGAGGCAGTAAAAAGATAACTTTTTTATCACAAACATATTATACAGAGGGGGGTTGTTGCAACCCCCCTAATTATTTATAGCGAGTCCCCCAGACCCCCGTATGTGGTACCAGTGGATAGGTATCAGTTCCCTCTTTCCATTGATACCAAATTCAAGGTCATTCATAAATGTATGACGTCATAATTACCAAAATGTTGAAAATCGGCAGTTGTGCGGAAAAATCAAAATTTTCTAAAAAATCGTAGGAATATCTGATTTTCATGCGTTTTTTCTAAATATTGTAGGAAATGACTAGTTTTACCTAAATACCAAGTTTGAAATGAATATCTGCTATATAAATGACTAAAGAGTACATTTTAAAAATCACGGAGTTACACCAACCCCCCTAACCTCCGAACTTTTCACTAGAATAAGCGCAAAGGATGAACTTAAAGGTACACCAAGTCACCTCGCGCTGCGCGCGAGGAATTTTTAGCGACAGAACAATTTCGGTAGGGGGGTTGTTGCAATCCCCCCCCTTTCGTAGAATAAGGGTTAAAACTGTACACAGTGATGCACCAACTCAACTAAAATCATATGAAACAAAAACAATTAAAATCCGTGATTCCGTTTCAAAATGGCGGCCGGATTTCCCATTCGTGTCAAATTTTCATTTTTTCCGAAAAATTTCCCGCCAAAAATTGGAAATCTGCTTTTCCAAAAGAATTTTTCAATGAAATTTGGCTCATACTAGCAGATTATAATTACAAATACATTGCTAAAATAAAAAATTGAAAAAATCGTTTCGGTTTTAGGGATAAAACAAAATTTAAACAGCGCCATCATTTTACCAGTTTATGCAAATTATCTCAAAAACGACGCGACCGATTTAATTTTTTTTTTGCACCAAAACATGGGCATCCCCTTCCTTGACAATTCCATAAAACAGCTTTATCGAGTTCTGTTGCGTTTTTCGTTTTGGACTATTTCCGATGTGAAAGGTCAAAGTTCGAGTAAAAATTAGTAAATTTTTAATTTACTCTCTCATGCAAATATAAAATTTTGATGAAAATAAAATTATTTCTGTTCAAAATTTTCGATTCAAGATTGCACATCTGGGGTACTCAACTTTCAGGTACGCACCATGTGCCACCAAAAAGACACCGCTTTCTTTGGCTCGCTCTCAGCCGACAGACCCCTATTTTACCAACTGTCACTCAATGACCCCTTATTTTTTACACTTCCTTGTCACTAAAACAACCTATGTCACTCAACTGTGTTTTGATGTGGTTTGGATTTTTGAAAAAAAAATCAAAAATATCGTGGAAAATTTCGGTGAAAAAAACCTTCAAGACCCTACTTTTTTGGTGAATTTTGCCCAACCCCAACCCCTTTTTCACTTTGTAACTGAAAAACTCACTTTTTTTACCCAATTTGTCACCAAAGGCCCGCTACTTCCGAAGAGACTGGTGGCACAAGAACACCACTTCCATGTGAGTATCCCCCTCCGGAAATTGCAGGTCCCATCATTTTTTTGTTAAAGGGCTCGTACCCTTAAAACAAGATTGATCTTAATCATTGATGGTATTGATCAATTTTCGACAAAAAACCCTTTAGTAGGCCTTTTTTGGAATTGCAATTAGCATTATCCTGTAATATAGTTCAGAATATTATAGCTGACTTTGTTTCGAAGTTTTATTTACTTGATATATTAATTGATTCAATAAGGGGCAACATCTAAAACGTTTAGTTTTTACTTTTGTTAAAGACTGTTTTTGATACTTTTAAGTACACGCTCATTATCTAAATCCTCAAAAACAGTCCGAAATTCACCTTTGTCTTGCAAGGCATTTTACATTTTTAGGTCTAACAGGAGTATCAACCCTCATGTTGTTTAGCGCACATCAAGCATCCATCAAAACTGTGAGCCCCGGCCACGGTACAAAATAATAATGACCCCGGGATAATGACATCATTAATTTCGTTTTGAATTGAGAGTTAGTTTGCATAATGATTATATGGGTTGAACCGGAGTTGATGGTCACAATCATCCGGCCCAAACGAGTTGTAAATGCAACCTCTTGCCATTTTTACTTTTTTGAAATTTGCAAAGGCCATGTTATAAGGATTAAAATGATATGAACTTCATTCGATTTCCAGAAGTTATGGTCCGGCAAATGTTGTCCGAGAGTAAAATGTATAACCGATTTTAACGCGAACACAGATATATTTCATATTTTAATCATTTTCTTGAAATATAACTTTGCTTGTGTTTTGAAGTATAAGCAGAAGGATTGTAAATCTGTCCAAAAATCAATCTCGACAAAATACGACCTTGACATGTATTTCCACCAACCACTATAGCTCAAAATGTCATGAAGCTTGTTGCATTTACGGCTCGTTTGAAATGGAGAGTCACAGTTGTATACTATAAAAACGACTAAAAAACCCCACAATTATTGACCCGGGAAATTTGATTTTGAAAGCGTGTTGCATTGATTCCGTCTTTAGCCTATTTGGGTGTAATTATGGCATGAGAACAAGATATTGAAATTTTTATTTTATATCAATCGGTTGTAAAATTGCACCGTGTCGGCATGTTGGGCGGCAGCGCTTATAATTTAGAAATTATGTTGGCAAAACTGCGACGTCCAATTATCTTGGGTGGATGACATCGCGTGTAGTTGAAGCAGAAATGCAAATGGATAATACTGTTTTTTATGGAATACTACACATTTGACAAAGTGATGTAAGTAAAATGTCATAAAAAACATTTTTCATTATTTCCGCCATGGTTTAAGATTTGGAATCAGCATGTAGTGCATGAAAAACACATGAAACTGATCAATTTTATACTTTAAATCCTCAAAACTCCATCTTGTATTTTCACACCCAAATCTCAAACTTTTCCAGCAAAAAGGTTCATTTACGTTGTTAAACACTGCTTTAAATGTGCCGGCAAGCGTATATATGGTTAATAAAGGAAGATGAGTAATGTTTATAACGACAATTAGAAAGTTTTAATTATATGTAAGGTGAACTTTGATGCAATTTTCAGCGACGGAAAATATCAGTGCATAGAAACACGCAATAGCTCCGACATTCAATGTCCT
The DNA here is from genome assembly GCA_000969725.1 of Ophiothrix spiculata. Taxonomy (NCBI): domain Eukaryota; kingdom Metazoa; phylum Echinodermata; class Ophiuroidea; order Amphilepidida; family Ophiotrichidae; genus Ophiothrix; species Ophiothrix spiculata. The sequence goes on from JXSR01S064691.1 coordinate 57,274, forward strand.
TTCGATCATTTAATGCCATTGCAAAACTTGAAAAACATATGTAATTCCACTATTACACCTTGACATTCAACATACCAAAATTTGAGGGAAATCGCATGATGGAAAATGGTTGAAATGTTGCCATATAATTTATGAAAAGTAGCGTTAACGAGTTTGAGGTAGCCTGTAGATGCCTGTTTGAGGTTGATTGTGGACGTGTAATCACTAGTAAAGATGTTTATATAAACTAGAGACTCTATTCCTTATATACACCAAATATTGTGATAATCGGATATGTGTAAGTGGTCCAAAACTTGCAGTAAACACGCCGTTCCGGTCCAACGCTCATCTAAAAGGACAGTAGCCTTAATACATAGACTTTATAATATTGTCTATGCCCCAAAATATGAGAGTCTCATATTTAGGTCAAGCGATGCTTGTTGTACATGTTCATACAGATATGATGCAACTTATACCCTGTTCGCATATAAACTTGCGGCGAGCTAACGAGGTGTTACGGCGTCATACCAGCAGACACCGATCGGACTCCAGTCCGAAATTTTTTTGCGCCAGTTTCACTTCTTGCGCCGGGCGCCGGACACCCTCGCTACCCCCTGATTTTAAACATGTAAACATTCTTCTTGGTGGAAAGAAAATTTCGGTTATAGCTCACAAAGCCTTTTTTTGTTTTGAAATTTAATGTTTTTAATACGGTTTTTGTTTTGAAAAGTTGCTTCAACCTTTCAAATTTATTTTGGAGTCCATTTTGAATCTCAGCTATCAAACAATTTTTTAGACTTTAATCAATGTAAATCACTTTATTTGGGGAGATATGTTTCTGTAATAACCACGTACAAAGTCATTTTTGATACGAACATTTATTATTTTGAAATTTATTGTTTTTGATACTATTCAAAGTCGCTTTAAACCATTTTGCGCACAGAATGTATTTTGGTGGACATTGTGGTTCTCGGTATGAGCGTTATTTTGAATTTGAACATTTTTAACGACATATTTAGGGGAAAATTTAATCTTAGAGTGACCTTAAATGTTATTTCATATATGAAATATGAAATTTCACACAAAACTTTTGACGAGTCACTTGACCCATTCAGATGTGTTTTCCATGAGTCATATGCAATATGACCAAAAAATGAATGAAACGAGTCATTAAAGACCTAAATAAAATCTGAACAATGAGTCAAATTACTTATGAGCGCACATGACTCATTTTCACAAGATGTTATTTGACTCACAAGAAGCCAAAGATGATACAAGGTCAACTTTTGACACATTTGATCATTAAAGCTGAGTCTTCTTCCAATGCCGTATTGACTCACTTGTTGGAGAATTTTGAGTCAATAACGACTTTTGACTCATTCACATAAATTACTGAGTCAAATACGAAATTTGAAAACGAGGCTGTGGGTCGGCCATTTTCTTGAACATGCATGGTCGGTGACGAAGGCGTTTGTAAGTGGTTGATGACACAAAATTCTCATTTCTGTGAGCACTTTTTGGGTATTTAACGCTGTCAGAAGTAATATGTGGAACTTTTCAAGCTACAAGTATTACTGCATTAAGCAGTGATTTTATATGGAGTTAGCTTACAATATTGGACCATTTGTGTCAAAACCTTCTTTGAGTAGAGATTTGTTGATAAAAAATAGAACTTAAACTCTTATATCAAATAATATTTCAAATTACAAAATAATACTATTAGTTGCCCCCTGTTTGTTCACGAAATATGGAAAGATATCTATGGTTGGTTGCTGAATCATATGAGGCCGAATTTATCACTTGGTATAGGCATGGACTTTGTTATTAAAACTTAAAACATGCAGAATATGATCTCAAATTTACCTAAATTGTCTTCATAAATGGTTATTGCAACCAAGTAATACGGATTTGCCAAACAGGTAATATCAGGGCCGTGAAACTCGTTTTCCCAACCAACGGACGAAAGTGGTTTAATCTGCGCTCGGGTCAAAAGGTTAACAGTGTATATACGCGCTGCATACGCGCTGTATACGCGCGATGCTAGCCAATCAGGTTTGGCGTAATTTACATATCATATAGGATTTGCTATAATAATCAGCTGATTATTATAGCAAATCGGTCCTATATTAATGAGCTGGGTTGCGACACTTTTTATAGGGGAGTTTCATCTCCCATTATGTATAGACTCTCTGGTAATATATAACCGTATTGCATGGTTTGATGATAAGTTTGCGTGCGCGACTTTTGCAAGCGCGCAATAAAACACATCACGCGCAGTCATCCCTGCGCGAAAACTTTTTTATTACGGTGTCAAGGTTATTTTAGATATAAAACATGTAATACGACTATATATTAATTTTCTTTCGACCAATGGGATTCAAGGATTCAAGTCAACCAAGTGATAAATATCAGTGCTGTACTGCAATGTGGGTACTTATGCTTGCCAGATTGGGAGAAGTGATGCCGCCGTATCAGGCAACCTTCCCTTCAAGGGCAGTTGGATCTAACTGTTGAAGGCATGCATCATATTTAAATGAAAGCTTGTCCACACTATAATTTGCACTTTTTACTTGCTTCTACCTTAGGGTGACTTCTATATTTCGATGATCATAACAATGCAAATAATATATTCATGACTGTTTTATACATACCGTGCTCAGCAATGCCCCATTTAAATTCAAGATAGTCACTCGCTTCTGTTAATTGCTCCTTCTTCAAGGCCTTAATGATAGATGTTCTTGTAGCTTTACTTCCTTCCCTTTGTACCCAGTTGCGCAAGACATTTGTAGCTTTCAGTAAAACTGATGAAGCCAAAGCATCTGCTTCTCCGATTTCAATTTCCGTGTAATTCAAGCCTAGGGATTGGTATAAACGTCTTCGATGTCCGTGTGTTAATTGTGTTTCTTTGCTCAATACATCCCATATGTCTTCTTCAGACACTTGTTCCCTTTCTGAAAATACATGTACAGATGTAAAAAGCTTTATGTTCAAAGTCATTTCTATGATATCCACACATCAAAAAATTTGAATGGATCTCTGTGAAGCCATTGGTTGACTGAATGGGACTGAACATTGAACATTCTATCTACAAAGTTATAAATGATTATGAAGAGAGAGTTGAAGGTAATAGCAATTTGGCAATAGTAGGCTGATTTTGAAAAAAATCGAAATTTTGATTTTCTATCGGGCTACCCTCTCATTTGGTGCATTTTGGTTTAAAAACACCACATGTAAAATTTTGTCACTTTTCATTGATATTTAGGGGGTGCTACCGACCTCTGAACTTTTGCATGTAAAGTCTATGGGCTTTTAGGGCT
>JXSR01S064711.1:0-20411 GCA_000969725.1 Ophiothrix spiculata
AATTTACGCTGTATTTCAAGTCACCTTAAATGATGTTGCTGTTGGCACATGTTTTGCATAAGAGGAAATAAGTCCCCTATGTACCATAGGCAGAGAGGGATCACATCAACTCCACGTTGAAGAGACTGTATCCCTTACTGGAGGTAAGGTTTCAACAAACTCTGTGTCATGGCTTATCGTTGTTCTATTCATGCAGGTTTGCAGATTTACATATGTTTATATATATTTATATACAGAAAATATCGTCTAACCCACAAAATAAACCTTCCAGCCGAGCCAATTTTCAACCCATAAATTGTTCAGTCGTCATTTTACTCACCGAGGCACGATCTTTCTATCGTTCATTACTTATGGCTGAAGTTCTGAATGCTAGCAAAATGTTGGTGTCAGATCCCTGGTTGTAGCTTGTTACCTGGTTTGGGAGGCTAAAGGTCACAGGTCAAATCTGGCGGTAAAATATTTTTTTTTTATTATTTAACCCTCTCTTTCTGTGTATAAGCGATATGGTTAGGTTGATACACTGAAGTTCTTTCCCTTTCATCTTTAGAGGGAAAAGCATAAAAACATCCTATCAAAGTGTGGATCACTTCTTCCTGATACTATGGAAACCGCTCTGAATAAATATTAATAGTGCAGGTAAATTTGTAGGTACATAATTTACCAAACTGAGATTTGCAACAGCCAGGAATTAAACCATCTAATCTTAATTAATAACCTGCATAATAGCACGATCCAATCTAATAAGATTATTTCAACTTTTACGCAAACAACTGCATGGTCATTATCAGGTAACAATGACTTCTTATAATGACCTGCGTATGTGATGTCATTAGCGCTGAATGCGTGAACGCCAATCAAGCGCGCGTATGCACCACACACGCGCACGTTTATCATATACCCGATGATTGTCATGCCTGGACTGATCGAAATTCTCTTATAGGGATAAGTAGTCCTTGACGTAAGAAATAAATTAATAAAGTATTTCTCCATAAAATTACACATAAAAGGCATTAAAATGTCGAAAGATCGGTTATTAATGACAATAATAACTTTGCACCATCTTTTAATTCGACCATTGTTTAAAGTCGTCGGTGTTTGTTTTGTGCCTCGGTACTTTTCTTCACACACTACGCTCCCTCAGAAAAGTACCTCGGCCCAAATCAAACACCTCCGATTTCAAACAATGACCTCAAAAAAGATGGTGCGCAGTTATTATTGTCTAATAAAATGTGACAGGTAAAAAAAGACTTTCAGATTTTTAGATTGGTCGATATAGTCAAAGTCTACACTGCGAAGCCTAGCTCTCTTTTCCATGTGTATTATATTGATTATTATTGAAATTTCCATGACTTGATTTGTTCACAGTTATCAATAGTGACTTCATCATCGACAATAGAAGTTATGGAGAACTTTGAAACATCTCACCATGACGCATGCACCCACATGCTTAGGTTTGGCTTTGTCCCTAAAAGTTTTAATCAGAAGACGGACAAGAAAGGAAAGAAGTCATATGTACAGCCAACAGCTCCAGCAAGCAAGCCGGTAAGAAATTATAGTACAGATGTTTTATCAAAGTGAAATTTCTTGAAAATTGCGATCAAATTTATGAAAATATGAGGAATTTTTCCCTTCTGTCGGGTAAATAAAAGCTAAACGACCCGTCAACCATGCGTACAAATTTTCATTGATGGCTTTTGGTGTAAATAAAACCATTGAAAATTGTTTTCTCATGCCGGTTGACAGGCACATCAAGTTTCTGACATGTGACCTAAAAGCCGGTAAACCGGCTCATTGGGTATACGGTGCATGTACATGTGAGCCGGTATACCGACTCGTCGGGTTCAAAGGGTTAAACAAATGATCCTCCAAAAGTTCTTTTAAGGAATGTTAAGTTAACTTTGGGACCAAGTGTACTTTAAGTCCCATCCAGAATTTTAGGGTTAGGGTTAGTGTTAGGGTTATGTTTAATTTAGGGTTAGGGTTAGGGTTGGGGTATAGTTTTTGATGGGAGCTAAAGTATACTTTTTCTTACTTTGTTTAACGAAGGGATGTGCTTTTCATCCTCCTTTGTTGACTAAATATGATGTGAACAAGGTCAGACATTTTATTTCTAATAACTCAAATACAAATACCTTTTATTCAAAGCGATTTGTATTCATTTGTAATTATTGTTTTATTTGCCAGTCTTACCAGCAAACGCGAGGGCAAAGGGCTCAACTATTTATGAAGTTTGGAATACTGGTAATTATCATCAGTCCATGCATTTCTTATTTCTGGCTAATTTTCTTTGATTTCTTACAATCTTACAATTCTTGCTCATTTTTTTCTCGATTTCTGTCTTTTTAGTCAACTAATTATGTTAACTTTTGGGAATGCATGTGAACGCTGATGATACTGGCATTGATTTTCTTCAATCTTTATTTTGATACATATTTTGATCGAGGTTTTTGGGGGTCTGCATTGTTATGGGTTGTGAAATGATTTTGTACTGTAAAATAAGAGATTTTAACGTACAGTACGTTCAGCACATGTACAATTTTAATATTTTCAATCATGTTTATTTTTGTGCACAGGAAAATTTTAATATTTACTCTACAATTTTCAAAGCGCTTTTATTTTCATATTACACAAACTAGGGATAAAAGAATGAAAATTAATATAGGGTAAAAAATTTCCATTTACAGTACATGTGTGATCTTGGAAAATATCTTTTACACAATCTTTATGATTGATTGATAGATCTGCTGATATGATCAAATGATTGATTAATCATTGATTTACTTCTTATTAGAATGTAAGGCCCGGTGCAGACTCCTCTATCGTATAGAATATGTTGCTTAGAATAGGTCATCGAATAAAACTGTGTGTTTTATTCGATGACCTACGTCATTTTGTCGTCAGCATAGAATATTCTAAGCAACATATTCTATACGATAGTAGAGTCTGCACCGGGCCTAATTGATTAAATTATAAATTGAGTGTTTGGCCCAAGGATATTGATCTATCTGTTTTAAGAGATTGATTGATCAATTGATTCAACTATCAGTTTATGGGATTGATTGGGTGAGTGAGTGATTAACAATGGATTGATTAGTCAGTTCTTAAAAATGTTCCTGAATGCATCCATAGTGTTATGTATTCTTCAATGCATGAACTTTCTACTGGGTTAAAAGAATAAAATGTGATATATCAAAGAAGCCTGAATTGTCATAGAGGGTTGTTTAAATGCATTGAATTGTCACCATTGCTATGGTGGAGAGATTGAAGTGTTGGTCCAATGTTTTGGCCCTGAAAATACATACTCATCATTGCGCATGAATCACTTTATCAACTTAGTAGTCCTTCATCATCAAATCTGCTAATTTCTAAAATTTCTTTTTAGGTTTATCTTATTAAATCAGAGGTATTAGGAATATCCACATCTATTAAAAAGAAATGTCTACATCATTTTGCATGTCACACAATGCATGGCTGTGAAATTGCAATATTCTGCTTTGGCAAAAAATGCTAAGCAATGGTTTGATTTGCATAATTAATGAAAAAAAATTATAATAGGGCATTTCATTTTTTTTTCAAGTTGTTCATTGTTCCAAATGTTTATGTACTACTACAAGAAATTGTTTAACAAAATTGTTAAACATACACATTTCAGGATGCAAAAGTAGGAAAAAGAAATTTTCTTTAGTAATTTTCCCTTTTTTAATTTGGATTTTAAAACTTACAGTCATCAAGGTGTACTTTTTTTTGGCACAATAAGGTGTCTGAAACCTAATAATACAAATCAACCGAAAATCTATGATGATATGCAAGTGTTAATTGCACTTGTTTTTACATATATTTATCTGCAGAACCTCAAAGACAAAGGCAAGACTAAAATAACAGGACAAGGAGATAAGCAAAGAACTAGCGTCATGTCTCGGTATCCAACCAATCGCATGTACCAGGTCACGACGGATTTCAAAGCGACGGGTCCCATGGATATATCGGCAAAGAAAGGAGATGTTGTCGGTATCATCAAGGAGCAAGATCCATCTGGCGGGAGTGACAAGTGGTATGTCGATAATGGAGGTAAGTTCATAGGTCAATCAAGGTCAAAGGTCACATGTCATCATCATCATCCTACGACATTCGTCGAGATCCATGACACTCTTCTTTGCCAACCATCTTTATTACACATTGCACTTCCAAGTTCATTGAAGTTCAAGCCAGTATTTCTACATATGTTATCAGGGTATAAAGATGTCCAGTCTCCATAGAAGAAGGTCCGATAATTATGATTTGGTCCTTGGCTTGAAAGCAGTGACTAGCACCCCGGGCTCTCCTCTATGCCACAGTTGTAGATATGGGGGCTATATCACCATAAATCTGATGCTTACTTGGATATATGTGTAATAAATTAACAAAAATAAGCTCAGTAGCTGACTATTTACCCTAACAGGTAAAAATCATACAAACCATACACAGCCTAAGTCCAAATACGTCACGACCAATCATTGTGCAATCACCCCAGTCTATATCTAAACACAGAATTCCTAACCTGCCTGAGTTCCTCCCGTAGCATGAAGCCCGTAATCTCGCCTCTAAAACCAGAGGTCGCGGGTTCGGGCCCCAGGTGTGGCACGCTGTGCACGATTTTTTCCTCCCCCCACTCTATGACATGTTTGTACTTAGTTTATTTTACCCCTTCCCCGTGAAAACGCCAAAAACAGTGGGTACTGTTAGGGTTATAGTTCATGTGTAGTCAACAAAATAATAACACTTTCTTTAGAGTTGTAATACTTATAAGCCAAGTTTCAAAATTTACGCTGTATTTCAAGTCACCTTAAATGATGTTGCTGTTGGCACATGTTTTGCATAAGAGGAAATAAGTCCCCTATGTACCTTATTTTCCAACACAAACCCCTTCCTTAACACTTAAGTGGTCAAGAGGGGGTCCATATGGACCAAACAGTTGTTTTTTATGCGTCAGCACAAAAACGCGAAGTAATTTGTCATCGCCCTTTTTTTCTATGCATTTGTGTCAAAAAAATTCAAATCGACCCATCCCTTCCCATGCTAATTAGCATAAATAAGCATTTGCGAAGGCGCTCTTTAAATTTAATTTGCCTATAAAATTGTAACCGAACAACTTTTTTCAAATTTTATTTCAGGAATGTATTTGTACTTACAAGCTAAATATTATTGAAAAATTCCATTGGGAAATGTGTTTTCAAATTTTTGACTGGAAAATTTTGACACGACACGGCAAAACAAATTTGGCCGCCATTTTGAAACAGTTTGTCCACTTTTCGAATTTTTTCTTTGTGTTTTAGTTCTTTTGAAGTGCTTTACCCGTAACCAGAGTTTCAACGTAAAATTCCTTCGCGAAAGCGCTTTTTCGGTGTTTGGTCTCTATGGACCCCCCTTTGATCATACTAACAGGCACTTAGTTGTTAACACTAGCCTCTAGATGAACCACCCACTATCCATTTTTACCACCACCAAAATTTATAGGAAGAACTTGAATCTGAATGCAAAATATTATGTGTATTTATCTCCACAGATACACAGGGTTTTCTTCCTACCAATATTCTTGTACAGTATGGCAACGGGCAAGTGCAATCAACACCAGAAGAAAGTGATGCGGACGACATGGGAATATATGCCAAGCAGCAACAGGCTCAGGTAAGTGTTGCCAGGTCAGGAGATATGTAGCCCAACCAATATTCTTGTACAGTATGGCAATGGGCAACTGCAATCAACACCGGAAGAAAGTGAACTGTGATGCAAACGACGTGGGGATATATGCCAAGCAACAACAGGCTCAGGTAAGTGTTGCCAGGTCAGGAGATATGAAGCCCAACCAATATTTGTGTACAGTACAGCAATGGGCAACTGCAATCAACACGGGAAGAAAGTGAACTGTGATGCAGACAACGTTGGGATATATGCCAAGCAACAACAGGCTCAGGTTAGTGTTGCCAGATTATGTGAAATGCAGCCCAAAGAGTAAGTGATACTATTGCCAGGGTAAGAGGATTTTAGCCCAAAAGTAAGGCTCCTTTTGTCATTGCTCCAAAACAATGAAAGAAAGGAGGCAATTGGTATGGAAATATATGAATACGCCAGAAAAAGAAAACCCCAACTCCAATAGCTCCCTTCTGTAAACATATAAATGCATACAAATCTCTGAAAATACTGTCACATCACTGAAAAGCATTTCTATATCTTGTTAGATAATTGTTAGATAATTGTCATAGTATATATATAGTTGTAGAGGGGACCTCATGGAGTTGGGGTTTTCTTGTACTGGCTGTTTAAATATAGCAACTATATATATACTAAAACAATTATCTAACAATGTCTAAAAAAGTCAACTACAAGTTCATATGTGATACTATGATTGGGATATAGACATAGAAATGTTTTTAGTGATGTGGAAGCATTTTCAGAGATTTGTATGCATTTATATTTTGTAAGTATAATTTACAGAAGGGAGCTATAAATAATTGGACTTGGGTTTTCTTGTACTGGCATATTCATATGCCAAGCATCAACTGGCTCAGTGTTGCCAAGGCATGAGATATGTAGCCCAAGTTGTAAGAATTGCTTTTCCCAGGGTAAGAGGTTTTTTAGCCTAAACAGTAAGGTTGCTTTGATATCGTTTAAAACACAAGAAAGAATGTAACATGGAAGTTGGGAGCAAGCAGCTAGATTTTAGTAGATAAAAGGCAAATTTAAGATAAAGTTCCTTCTCTCTAGAAAAACGAGTTGTCAATTTACAGGCATTTAATGCATTGACATAAGCTGAAATGATTATGCATCTGGTTAATACATTTAAACTATCCTCTCTATTTCAGTATTACTATGCGGAATGGGCATTTGAGGCCACTGGACCAAGTGAAGTCAGCTTAGAAGAGAACACAGTAGTCATGTTAGTACAGGCGCATGACGTGGAAGGCAACCCTGAATGGTGGCTGGTAGATAAAGACGGCAAACAAGGATACGTACCGTCCAATTATCTGGCAAGAATCGAGTCATAGCAGACTTACTGTAGGATCATGTGGCTAGCGACAATGTAGGACTCATTTGCCACGTGGCCAGAATAAAAATTTCAAACAAGGATACGTACCGACGAATTATCTCGCAAGACTCAAGCCATAGCAAACTCTCTTTAGGATCATGTGGCTAGCAGCAATGTAGAACTCATTTTGGCCAAAATTGCCACAAAAGACGACAAGCAAACGTAGGTGCTGGCAAAGTATCTCACAAAAATTGAGTCATAGCCAAGTCTTTTGAGTATCATGTAGCTAGCGGCAATGTAGAACTCATTTTGGCCACTTGCATGGTTACAAAAGATGACAAGCTAATCTACGTGCCAGTGAATTATCTCGCAAGAATCAAGTCATAAACCAAGTCCGTGTCGTATCATGTGGCTATTGGCAATGTAGAATTTCACTACCCATGATCAGACGGCAAACAAATCTATGTAAAGGCCCAACCATAATTATCTCACCAGAATCAATAAATATTTCAAGTAATAAATCATAGCAAACCTACAATAGCTAAATTTGAATATGTTGATACTAAATTATGATAATGAAAGAATATCAGAGTCAATTTTTATACTATGTGCACAAATTTTTATATGTAAGAGATATTATGTTGCAAGATCTGGTATGAATAGCCCTAATTGCTTTCTGTCGAAACCTGAACAAAATCAGACAAATCCAATTTTCAAATTTTGCCTTATTTAAAATGGCAAAATTATAAGCTTTCCAATGATATATCATACTCTAGGATTGCTAGATGTTTTGTCTGTCAAAAAGTGGCATTTAGGTTGAAAATTCCTTTGTTTTCTATTGATTTGTGACACATTTATTGGGCTATATCTCCTTTAGTGTTCTGGCGACTTTGTCCGGGTTTCATGGGAGCAAGTCATATATGTTCAGAGGGAATCTCAATTTGACTGATCTATAGAAGTTTTTGTGTTTAAAAGATTTAATGCAAGGTCAATAATAAATGCAAGTGAATTGTGTGGACCAGTGTTTCCGCTAAGGATTTGGAGCTTGAGCCAATTCAAGCAAGTTTGACAAAGTTTGAAAGGTGTTTGCGCCAATATCATGAGCTGTGGCTGAAAATTGGCTCAATAAAGCTAGAAAAATATCTTTCTCACACATTTTTTTTAGAAACTTGTTGCGCCAATTTTCACCGCTCCTGCGCCAATGGCACGCCATGCGGCCTTTGCGGAAACACTGGTGTGGACCAACCCATTCGGACATATTCCTATGCCTCAATATAGGCCACTAGGGACCATGTACTTTGAGCAACAGCCATTTGGATACAATTAGTGCAATTTTCATTTGAACCATGATATATAATGATAATAGTAGTGGACATTATAATTATGCCATTTTAAAGAAACAATCACAACCATTTTGCTGTTACGTAGATTTTGACTGCTGCAGTCAAGGCCAATTTGTTGTTACACCTATGAGCACTTAGATAGTAATACTCCCCAACAGCTTCCTGATGCACTCAGGTTGATGGAGCAATTATGCTGATTGTACCCCAATCCATGTTGCAAAAAGTGGATGGTGGCCATTGAGCTGGAGGAATGTGTGAAAACCAATTGGTCTCTAGCTAGTAGTGCACTATTTCCCTCCCAGACTTTTCTCATCTGCACAGGCTCAGCACACTGTAATGAGTAGCTATAATAGTATTCCAATTTTCTGTCTTTCAACTTTTGTACAAATGTAATTCCAAGAAAACAGTTCAGTTTGTCAGACTCCACACTGCCAACACCAACTCAGCAATCACACCACTGGTAGGTACCAGTCATGTGTGCCAGATGGGGACTCTGCCCCCACTTACCAGCAGAAAAGGGCATAAGAGAATTTACCCCTACCATCACCCCACCCCCAATGTACATGTGCAATGCCAATTTATGACAAATAGCAGTTATTGCAGATATGACTTTCTTGCACTCACTTAGGTATTAAACCACCCGAGTGTGATAAAAATACGCCGACGCATCGGATGCAGAGTTGTTGATTAGCGATGAACAACTCTGTAGCATGTTTGAATACCTTTCAACAACGAAAATCTTCCTGAAAACGTATAATTAAATTAAATTCCCGATGCGCGATGAACAGTGCGCCGATTTATGTGCACTGCGTAAACGCACCTCCGTGTATGCTGTACCGTGCGTGACGCGCTTATTTGAATATCAACTGTGGATTCATCACAAATCAACAACGGTGTGCTCCTGTATAAGGAGATACAGTGAGTTGTTGAAATGACAGTATGTCCTACTTCTGATGTAGAGAATCATTTCCTTGAAAGTCATTAAATATCTGTAAGAAATATACATTCCTAAGTATGAATCTCATTCCATTCCTAAAAAATTAACACAAGAATGCAAGACTGACCCAAGTCCACCTGTCACTACTATGGTAAAAGGAAGTTCGTACCAAAGATCTGTCTTGTCAAAGATTCCTACATGAATGTCTTGTATGGTATCATCATAATGAGATACACAGCTAAATTCCTCTTCCATTGGTTACCACTGCACTGTAACTTCGTGGTGACAACTGCAGTGACTTTGTAGTCACTGTATTTTAGCCTTATACTAGGCAGTGAGTACAGTGAGTAGACAAAGTATTGGCTATGTTTTGTTGTGACTATACTTATTTATCTTGTTGTCAAAGTACAGAAATGTTGTTTGCTGGAACTGGAAGAGGATTATAGCTGTGTAGTACTGTAAACGCCAATATTTCCGCGCTCAGTAATTTTCGCGCTCAGCCAATTATGGACCAATTCGCGCGTATTTATTTTCGCGCATATGAACATTGTCTGAGTATAGAATACCATTTGCAACAAATCCATAATTAATATTCGCGCTACATTTATTTTCGCGCTAATCTCATTTTGCGCGAAAAGCGCGAAAATAAATGTAGTGTGAAAAATACCACTTATACAGTATCTAAACAAGGAACTTTGTCTTTTGTAAGAACAGGCTCTGAAAACTTGAATTTTGAGATGCTTAGGGCGTATTCACACATAATAGTCATGACCAGCTAAGTTGTCTCTAGAGCGAGACAATTAAGCAGTTGCGTTCACACTGGGACACGACTTGTGCGTTTAAACTAGTGGCGTGTCACTTTTGGTCACGAGCAAGACACTTTCTATAATTGCATTCGCACTGGGAATTTGGTCATGAGTGGCTCACGAGCGAGAATATAGTCATGACCAAATTCTTCTGTGTGAACACGCCCTTAGGCTATGAGTCCAAAGACATTTCCTCCTTATATTATTTGCTAAAACAGAGAGCGAGTGTATTGTGAACATCATTTTAATCAATGAAAGCGAATGTCACTCATGCTTGTTGGAGTGGTGTGATTATTAAAAAAAATATTCTGAGTGATCACTTGATTACAATCTGAAGTGTAGCGAATGTCGTGATATTTGTTAAGTGAATGCCGCTTCCTGTTAGTGCAAAGTTTTATGGTATAGGATGGGTGAATGTCACTAAGGCGAAAGAATGGCTTTAGACGCTAAGCCTTACATGATTGACATTGAGGCTGTAAAGCTTGATTAAGCTAGCAAATGTGTTGCTATCATTCCAGAATTGCCAATTTGTTTACAATATATTACCACACAAAATATTACAAAAATGACAACTTAACAAATAATTTAACAAATCATTATATATATATTTTATGTGTACTTAAGAATTATATATACTATATATGAAGTGTACGAAAATATTGAAGCAATAATTTACTGTGAAGAAACTGTGACTCTATATATGATATTATTTGTGATTTTATTCTATAACATTTGATGTTATTTTACTCTTGTGCTTAATGTTAAGTTCTATGTATATAATTTTGTTGAGATTAAAGTATTTATGAGTGGTATGTGTTTGTGTTTTAATGTCCAGCATTTTACAAGTTGAGACCAGTGTTGTATGGTTGGAATACCAGGTTAAAGGGACAAGCCATTATTTCATGATGAAAGTATGGAGGATTTCCATTCATGGAATAGGTGTGCCATACCCATAGTTATAGAGGGGAGATACCAGATTTCATATACCAGCATGTGTAATGGCGTCATCATCCATGGGGCTCAAATTTGGGGTATTCAGGTACACTTATTTCCTGCAACTACAGGACTATCGTTATGACTTTAATTGGTCTTATGGAGATACATCCTTTTGTTCATTTTTTAGCTAAGTCAACTCACGATATCCACTACCCGATAATTAATAGTTTGGGATTTATACTGGAATGTCTGTTCTTTAAACTGTATAGTGTCTCTTTGGGGGTAATCTCTCTAAATTTATGTTATGAATGAGACTAGTTTTAATTGTAAAAGAATCTGAGAACTTTTCTAGTCATAAAAATGTGCTGTTACCAAGAGGCAACACAAATGAATATGTAAGGAATGAGCATATTTTAACAGAAGGAAGATTGGGTTAAGTCTCTCAAGGTAATTTCAAAGTAGCTATGCCCAACAAAGTAAAAACACAGTATGTGCATTGCAGATAAATTGAAAACTACTTCTTTTTCCCTTGAAAAAATCTTGCACAAATGAGCAGATGACTAATTCTCTAGCACAACTTGAGGCAGTATCTACTCTATTTAACATGTGTGTATATTACTTTCTAGCATGGAATTGGATTGAAGTGAAATTGCACATTTATAGGAAGTATCTGCTATGCTTTATAAATACACATACTGCTTTTTTACTCTTGAAACTTGATCCGTACTGTTACCATCACTACCATGCGATGGAGGCTAGTGAACAGGTTTTCTTTGTTGTGTTTAGGTTCCGTTTAGTCCAAGAGTTATACCTCCCGTCCATAATCTGTGATAATCGTGAAAAATATCGTAATGCGAAAATATGTTATATAATTGTTACAGTAACTACTCATGAAAATATAAATTGAAAAATATATATATTATACTTTTTCATGTTTTAAACTTTTTAACTCTAGTGACAGTTTAGCATGCCTATTATCATGTAATATAAATCCCTATATTACTTGTGTATATAACTATATATTGTACATGTATGCACCTAAATTTGTTGTAAACTGACCAAATCTGTCAAAACCTGTATATATTTTATTGTAATGGACCATCACAAAAGCAATCTAAGTTTACCACTGGTTAACCTTTGACCTTTGTATAAAATAAACTGGCAATCTTGTATTTGTAAGTCTTGATATGATAATTATATATATATGGCCTAAAAAAATTGTTTGATTGGCGTAACCGACCAACAAAAAACAATTTATGGTATGAAAAAGCACCCAACTTTAGTAAATTGGGTGTTTTTTGAAAAATGAAAAAAAAAAACCAAACTAGCCTTAAATTAGCCGTTTTCCTGAAAATCAAAAATAATCAAAAAAGACCTACCTACTTCACACCATTTTTTTTACTATGTTACACCAATCAACAACTATTTTTAGGCCTAAAAATGTATATGCTATTTACAAAACCCAGTACTCTGTATACCAAATGACACTTATGTTGTTTATATAAAAATCTGCAAGTGGTTAAGATTATGATAGACCCAAAAGTTAGTCCAAAATTTGTGTGAATTGTTCCAACAAACATTATAGAACAGCTTTAATTTGTAGATAGTCTAAGAAAAGTTGCCATATTTATTTAGTCTTTTAATTGAGAACTTGTTGTTGTGGAACAGTACCAGGACTGTTCAATTTTAGGTGATAAGTTTGAGCCCTTGTTTGGTCAATGTGTTATACCTTGCCAAATTTACCGCGTGCTAGATGTTTTAACCCCTGGGATATTGGGTAGCTGCTGTTGAGAATACTAAATGTACCAGTTTACGTTCTTTCAAATTCATAATCTGAGTAACATTTAGTGGAAAATCATTCTCAAGATACTTGGGATTGCTGTCTTAGATCCTCCTTTTGCTTGTCAAAACAACCTCAAATCCTGTTTTAAACTACGGTGTTCGTACAGAGGGTTACAAATTTGCGTAGAATGTGCTGACATTTGTAAAACCATTGTTTATAAATTTGATATGGTCTACGATTTAAAAGTTTGTACACAATGGTCTAATCATCATCAAAACACGATTCGTACAAAGTATTGTGACCATAGTCTTAGGCACACAAATTTTCAGTACAAAAGCATTCTATATGTAATGACAAGATGACTGCCTAAATCACCTCCCCAATATAATTTCAAGATGGCTGCCAAAATCACTTCCTTCATATAATTTGCATTGTTACATTGTACATCATTGTGTGTGATGTTTTCCAATATATAGTATACTTTGTATTTTTCCAGTACATATTATATACAACATTGTTCGAACTATTAACTAATTTTGTACCCCAGTTTCAGATATTATGTATAAGAGATATGACAATGTATATGTAATCCGCAATGGTATTATTTCGTGTTATGCAAAAGTGGTGGGTGTATGCAACTTAGAGAAAAATATGATTTGCCTGCTGTATAAAGACCCAATCAAAATCAAGCTTTCATCTGCACTTGGCTTATGATTTATTCCCCAAAATTTGTGTGCTCCACTTTGTTTTTTGCGCTTTTGGCGGTTGATTTGTCAATTATGAAAATAATTCCATCATTAAAACTGCCATATTGAAAGGAACCAAGTGACATATTTGGGGAAACTGAGTTATTGGTTGTAAACAGTCAAAGGTGACCGTATAATCTAACAATTATGAAATAGAAGCCTTATATATTGAGAATCATGACAAGTCAATAGCTGCTTAAAAAACATTTTTGGTCAATAACCAGTGGCGTACCTGCCGGGGGGTGGGGTGGGGGCAGCCCCCCCCCCCCTGACAGGAAAAAAAAAAGAGGGAAAAGAGAAAGAAAAGAAAAAAGAAAGAGGAGGACGTAGTCACAGATCTAAAAGTAACTATAGTCAGAATCTGACGAGGAAACCATAAATGTGGCACTTTCATGTATCGAGTGTTGATAATTAGCTTTCATGTCATCAAGTGCAAGGACATCACGATCTTGTGCTCACAAGGAGTTCCGGATATACTTGCAGTTACAAAATGGTGAGCATTGTAGTCCCTTACCCTAACTTTCAGTTCCAAAAGTTCTCTTTGTTTTTTATATAGTATAGGCCTAACTTAACATGACAAAATAAAAACACCGCGAAAATGAGAGATTTTATAACAATTTTAGTTAAATTCTCTAAATTTTCCCATTTTTATTGTGCAATATGCGTGCATTGCAAAAATTCAGAGGCCTAATTTTGTTTGCCATGTCACTTGCTCCTTCCCTTGACCGTAGATGGCAGCTATGCCAATGATTTTTAGCCAAAAATGTTTCCTACGCGAGCACTGAACATCACATCATTTTGTTTCAATCATGTCACTTGCTCATCCCCTTAATCGTAGATGACAGCTACCATGCTACTATTGCCAGTTGTTAGCTGAATTTGGCAAAAAAAATTGTGCGCGTATTACGTGGACCGTGTCGCTCGCCCCCTCTGACCGAAGAAGGCAGGTACGCCACTGTCAATAACTCCCAAATAATCTAGATGTCACTTGATTTCTTTTGCCATGGGCGCGAAAATAGAAAGATGCAAAATGATTAAAAATAAACCATGCATGAAAATTACCGGATGTGAAAATTCCCACTTTTACAGAACCTCATGGTTGCTCTTTCAAGTAACTTTAAAAACAAGAGAAATTATATAATTTTTGTATTTCTCTTGCTATTTTTGGTTAAATGCAAGGAAACTTGAAAACAAATTAACAGTTTTAAAGCTTATATACCAATCATAAGCAAAAACATTGTAGAGGAGAAACCATAAATAATTATTATAGTCACAATATAGATCATCAAGTATGTGTTATTAGACATACACCAGTCCATAATGTATAATGAATTTATTTTATCAGGTACTTAGTACAGTGTTTCGAATTTAAGAAAATATTCCCCTTATAATCTTTGTAATGACAATGACAATCCAATATTAAAATAAGTGTAAGAATTTTTACACAGCTTGTATATTGTCTTGAGTTTTAAACAAGCTATCAATGGCTCCAGCTCTGATTCTATTTGAAACTGTCAGGAGAATAGACTAAAGCTAACCTGGACCTATTTTAGGCCTTGTAAAGTAGACAATCAAGAAGGGACACAGGCATGAGCAGGCTGGGGCATGAGTTTGAAGACCGAACTGCTCAGGCTGACATCATCGCTGCCCATGGCCCTTCTTGACCGCCTATTGTAAAGCATACTAATAAAGTAAAGTATAATCAGACTATTTCTTTTATTGAGAGGGGTATTTTAGTTGTTTGTAGATGATCAGTACACAAGAATGAGGCCCGCATCCAGGGGAGGGATGCCTCCCCCTATTCCTCCAGACCTAACCAAGAAAACCTCCAATAAATCTCAGAACTCCCCAAACATTTAAATGAAATTTTAGGGATTTTAGGTCAAACACTTCCAAAATCCATCTTAAATACTCCTTTTAACTTTTTCTAGATGGGTAAAATTAGATTGAGATCAAACAAACATTTTAAAATAGAGTCTCCAGTCCCTCTTTGAATTACTGGGCCTGATGTGTATGTTAGATATGGTCTTTTATACAGACAAATCGTGACTTGAAACTCAACTCTGCCACTCATGTCAATAGTTACTGGGTCAAAATTTGGGAAAGCCTTTCTTGCGTTCTTTGGTTACCATAGTTACCAGCGTGTGTGTGTGAAGTTAACATAATATCTTGTGTGTTTCTTGTTGTTCAGAATAATATATTGTTACCATGGTTACTATGTGAATGAAAATAAATGAATGTCAAACTCTACTATGTTGCAAGTGTGATAATTTTAAGTTCTTTAAAAAAATTTTCTTCTTAAATTAATGACTTGTCATCACATCAAAACTAAACTCTTATCCCACTGCAGTGGTGTAACCAGCATGAGTGGGGCAGGGGATAGTTTTTTATCTTTTGTACACTGCAAAAAAGTTGGGCAAATATACATCCCTACCAACTGTTGGGCAAACTAAAAAAGTACCGTAGATCAGACACTTTTGCCAAAGTTTTGTATCGCTTTACCCCATAGATGCATATGGCAGATGGACGTTTCCACTCAAATAGGTTTGCCCAACATTAGGGCAGGAATGTGTGCCCAACAGTGTTATTTGTGTTTTGCCCAATGTTGGTAGGGATGTATACTTCATCGATGTTGGGCGAAATCACCCCCAAATCGCCCAACTTTCTTGCAGTGTACCAAAGACCACACATGGGTACTTTGGTACTTTTATTTTCATTTTTTTAACATAAAAAATCACACAAATCAAACAAATCGATAATAAAAAAAAAGAACACGAATCACACCCACCCCCTTAATATCAGAAAGCTTGTTTCCATATGGAAGGAACCAAGACGGTCCACAGTCAGAGTCATCTCAAGACAATCCAACTGCTAATGAACAAAAAGCAAATCACCATAAAGGGAAATTGAAACAAACAAGCAGTCGGACCAACCAGGCACAACCCCAGAACTATTCAGCCTCTACATGAAAACAAGCAACCATCACATACACATTCTAACAATACCTTAATCATGCAACCAGCTTGAAAAAAAAAATTATAAATCAAATCTCCATTTACTGAAATGCTTAGATAATTTACCTTTATTTTTAGCAATAAAATATTCACTTTCTTTACTTAATTTGATATGGATCTTGAAGCCAATAAATTGGGTTTTCCCTTGAAATTTACAGACATAATTATAATATTTTAAACTCAAAAATAAATGGATAAAGACATTTTATCACCAAGAATGCCAAAGATTTTATCAAATTTTGAGCATGTAAAATCAATATCATGTTTGGTAATAATAATAATGTGAATGAGATCACTCCAAATGGGTGTCACAATTTCACAATCACAAAATATATGAACATGATGAACAGATGTTTTAGGGAATTTATTGCAAAAAGTTCAATGTGGGGGAATCCTTCCTTTTAACTTAGGCTATTAGAAAATTAGGCTATTTGCTTTGTGAAAAAGTTTGAAATTAACTGACCTAAGACGAATGTCAATAGCCAGCGTTCGAATTAAGGAAAAAAACATGGTTGTCCGTCGGACAACCAGGTTGTAATTTTTGGTTGTCCGTCAGATATTTGGTTGTCCGTCAGGCGCAGCGCCAGACTCTAAAAGGTACCCCCAAAAAATTTGACTTAGCTTTTCAAAACTGACAAGCGAAAAAAAAAAGGTCTCCCAAGCGCACATAGGCCTACAGCTACGAGACACCTACTTCTCTAAAACATTTTCAACAGATAATTGATAAAAGTCATATTTTTCATGGCGATTAGGGAATTACAGAAAAATGCTAACACATTTTTACAATTTTATCGAAGGTTCAAGTTTTGAAATAAACAAACATAGAAGTATGTTTACTTGACTTTGAAAAATTATAGTTGTCCGCCGGACAACCACAGCATAAATTTAGGTTGTCCGGCGCTAGATTTGGTTGTCTCGGACAACCGGACAACCATAATTTCGAACGCTGCTATAATAGCACATAGGGGATAAAGTTATGAACGCCATAAAAATGTCTGACCTCCCCCCCCCCCCCCACCCCTTGAAATCAAGAATATTATAACATTTCAATAATTATAATTTATTTTATGATGCATGCAAAATTTGATCCTATAATGGAAATCAGGGATAATTGTTCTACCTATTTTCCTGTCAGGGAAAATCCTGGGAATTTGATAAAAATGCCTCAAAATTAGGGAATAATCAGGGAATTTTAATGGTCACACACTTTTGCCGGGAGGGTGGGGTGAAAACCTTGGTGCTCATAGACAGAAATGTTCACCCAAAATTTTCTAGGAACCAAATCACCCATATAGGTTGATCACTTTATAAAAATCGCAATTTTCATGAACATTTGGACTGTCGGTGCAAATTTATCAGTGGTTTTTATTTCTAAGATTGTCAAAATTTAAGCCATCTTGGCACAAATTTTAGAGATTTTTACAGAGTTCCCAGTATACTTTAAAACGAAATTTCCAGATTTTTTTTCCTGACACAGACTCCATGATAATTATGAATTATTTTGCCAAAGAAAGCAAAAACGGGTTACTTTAATCCTATGACTACGCATATTAAGAACAGAGACCTACCTAGCACATCGGCGAAAATGAGTCGGACCCAGGGCCGTAGCTAGACGTGGGAGTGTGACACCCCATCATTCATATCAGTCGACAAATTCATGTGCCAGTTGGCAAAATGGAGGAGGGGAGAGAAAAAAGAAGAGAAGGAAAAAAAGAAAAGACAAGAAAAAGAAAAGTCAAGAAGAGAAAAGGAAGGGAAGAAAGGGAAAGAAAAGAAGGAAAAGAAAAAACTAAAACGAGCGCCGGAAGGAGCCTTTTCTCTTACCTCCGAGGTAGGGGAAAGGAAGGTTACAGAATGTATAGCCTAGTAAAGTACCAGTTGGGTAGGCTTAAGACCCTATCAGTCAACAAAACTTCAAAATAAAGGGCCAAAAATGGAGCTATAAAATACAAAGTAAGACAAAAAAGCTTATTAGTGATAAATGCCATAATTATTGACCATTTTTTGAAAAGAATATGGGGTGAAGTGAATTTCCAAAGTCGGTA
Source organism: Ophiothrix spiculata (assembly GCA_000969725.1). NCBI lineage: Eukaryota > Metazoa > Echinodermata > Ophiuroidea > Amphilepidida > Ophiotrichidae > Ophiothrix > Ophiothrix spiculata. The sequence continues at coordinate 18,614 of JXSR01S064711.1, forward strand.
AATAGTCCAGAGAATAGGAACTAGAGGATAGGACCATGACAGAGAAAGGAAACAAGATGATTGTTTAAGATGAGGACAACAAGTATTTGGCAATTTTAAGTGCAGTATAAATTACTGCCGAGTCGGCAAATTTAAGATCTGAAAAGTTCAGAACACAAGACAGAAGACTGGTAAAATTTATGAAGTCCAGCCATGCAATCTGCAGTTGGCAAATTCATGATTACAAGTCAACAAGTTTGCAGTTGACAAAAACACAAATATTTTGACCAAAAAGTGTCTTTTTACCGTTTTTGCAGTGCAAGTATCTTTAAATCCTTCTACTAGAATTCTTCTTAAAGTATTCACACTTGTGTCACGAATTCAATTCAAAGAAATCAAAATCGTTCAGCTTCTGAGGCTCCCTCAGACTCTCCCTGTGCAAATATATTCATTTGTCCAGAATTTCTTTAACGTTTTCACAAAATGCCATGAATTTAATTCAAACAATTCAAAATCTGTCAGGTTCTGACGGGGGCACATTCACTGCCAAATGCCACGAAATCAATTCAATAAAATATCTTCAAATCAATACCGTATTTTCATATCTGTCTAGAATTCTCTTTAAGGCTACCATGGCTACAGTCCCTAAATGGGTGCCATCTTAACTGCAACTTTTTACCTACTTACATTATATTTATCAGAATAATACAATGTTTGGCGTACATATGTAATAGAGTCTCTAGTTTATACATGAGACTTATGTAGTGATTTCACGTCCATTATCAAGGTCAAAATTACATCAATAAACTACTTCGAAAAATTTACACCTTTTCGCCTGTTTTCAAATTTTGACAAATTGTGTAGGCTTGATACTTTTTATTGAATTACAAATAATATTTTATAAATGTGTTGTGTTGATTTTGAATGATAATGTAACAAACCCGCGTTGTTTTGCCCGAAAAACCGGGACGGTGAAATTTATGATTCCGAGTTCGCCTTGATCGTAAAACACGATCTGATTCACTGCGATAGATAATCTTGTTCATACAGATCGTGCGGGGAACTATACTGATGACCTTAACCACTCCAATACAGGGGCGTTCAAACAAAAGGGGGGCCAACTCACCCCACCCTCCCCTACCCATTATTACAAATAACTTTCAATTTCCATTCAAAATGATGCGTTTCATTTGTCTTTCTCTTTCCCTGTATGCAGCGGGGAAAAAACCTTACCCCCCCCCCCCCCCCTCCTCTGGGTAGACGAGGGTTAAAGGAGCATGGTCCGATTGTGTCAACTTTTTCAAACTCTTTCCGATTTTGGTACCAAAATAATACTCATATTTTTCTCATCCTATTTGAAAATTTACGACTGAAGCCTGTTTATCAGTTGGCAGATACGAGTAAAAATGTGGCTCATTATGGTAAACGAAATTTCTTTATGCAAAGTGTTGGAAATTTTGAAATAGGGCCTATACATATACCCCAAAACACCCCTGTATCGCATATATGCCATAAGTCGAAGTTGTTTTTTAGTAAAAAATGATTAAATGGTTAAATTACCAATATAAATTATTGTAAACGGAATCATCAACGCGTATGTCAAACATTAAATCTATTACTGTCTCCAGTCAACCAGCAGGTCAGTCTGTGCCACTGAGCTATATACGTGGAGGGGCTGATACAGTATAAAAGGTATAGGACCACTCAAAGCACCGGAAGCATCAGCCATTTGATCACCCTCTAAAAGACCTGCATCTTAATAAACAAAACGCCATACGGCCCACCCATACTAATTGCAATTGTCAAGCGCCACTACTAT
>JXSR01S064713.1:23394-34484 GCA_000969725.1 Ophiothrix spiculata
GAGATTTTTGGCTTTTTTTTATTTTATACATCGAGAGAAAAAAAAAAGGAAAAACGAAGCGGCCGAAAAAAAAATAGTGACCTAAAAACGTAATAAAAAAAAAATTCCGCTTGCGCATAGCCTTTATTACTAAAAAAACAAAAAACCACGTAGCACTTAGGGTTTTGGGCCTAAGGAACCTGAGAAAGAGTCCTTTTTTTTGGCCTAATGCGTCGTATAGGTATAGTACTATAGGTATCTGTGTTTTAAAACTTTTCATCCAAGAATATTTGCTCGCCCAAGAGAATTTTGCTTGCGAATTTGCTCTGATATAAGCTCAAATCGAGAGCGAACTTCTCTTTCAAATTAAACAACAAATACTTGCCCAAAAGTTTGTTTAACTTGCGTTACACATTACTGGCTAGGTCTTCGTAACCAATTTGTAGCCGAAAAATGGGAATCACGAAACAACATTTGCTCCGTGCCATAATTAAAGATGCCGCTACCGAAGAGCAATGCCTCATTAAATGGGTATTTATAAAAAGTGAAATGGGTCGAAATGGATGGGATATTTCGGACCAAGTGTACTTTAGGTCCCATCCAGAATTTTAGGGTTAGGGTTTAGGGTTAGTGTTAGGATTGATTTAGGGTTAGGGTATAGGGTTAGTTTTAGGGTTAGGGTTTAGGGTTAGGGTTAGGGTATAGTTTTGATGGGACCTAAAGAATCCTTTTTCCGAAATTTCAAATTTCCGATCCATTTCCAAATTTTCCGACTAATATCATTTGGTTATTTTGAGATGGAGTTGCCATCAGGAAGATTTTGGGTGGGTTTTTTGATATTGTACATGTTCTATGATTATTAAAAGTTCATTCAATAAAAAATGTTTATTCCCTTAACAAAGTGTTGAAAATAAACATATTTTGATTTTATAAAATGTCAGAGTCAATACTTTGGCATCTTCATATGTACTTATACCTCAACATTTTTTTTCTACAGTATCATATGACATTTTAGCAATTTTCCTAGAATAAAAATCACGGGTTGAAACTCGAGTGAAATACGTAGCTCAATCATCATCCACAGTCATCACCGATAATATCAGTCCTAATATGCAACAGAGATCCCTTGGCTAAACATATTGCAAACTGAATATCATGGCTGGAGATAATAAATGGAGGATAAGTCACTGCAATTATTTATTACTTATCGCTAGTGGCTGGCACTCCTTAAGTTCCTCCCTGCTGCCACGAGGTTGAAATAGCTAGGGAATGGGGCAGGTAAAAAAGGATTTTAGTATGTACCTCATAAATATTTATTATAAAACAACGAAATTCAATTGGTCAGATAGACCTGATGCGCATGACAGTATATTGCCTACTTTAACGCCCACGCAGAAAAAAAAAATAAGAAACTATCGCAGCCCGTAATCATAAATAATATCAGTTGGACCAGAGGAATGGAAATTTTTGATTGTTTTTTATGTGTAAAAACTTACCACATTCAGTGAAATATTTATGAGGTATAGTAAAACAAATACAACATGGTTTATTTCGAGAAGTATTGAAAATTCGTGATTCCTCTTTGTTGGATGCGTTTGACGTCCCTCCGCTTCACGTCTGGAAGTAGTCACACGCATCCAACACCTCGGGATCAGTAATAGTCACTATTTCCCTCTATGCCGTGCCATTTAGGTTGTTTGCAAAATGTGATTTTGATACGGAGTTTTTATCTGGACCTTATTTTTTCCTCCTCGGCGAGCAGAGGTATTTCTATAGGCTGAGCTTTCATTACTTAAGGTGTGTCATCTTCAGGCTTCCTCGGAGCTTAAGTGGTTAAACTATCCGATTTTAAATTAACAACCGCACTGAACCAACAGTGATAGATATTATGAGTGGAGGAAAAATTAGCCATTTCTTATCACTAGTGCAAGTGGCTCACATGATTTCCGCTAAGGCTGTATGGCGCGCCATTGGCGCAGCGGGCACAAAAATTGGCGCAGAGCATAACCGTAAGAAAAAAAAATGGGGGTTAATATTTTATGACCATGCTCCAATCAATTTATTTCATGGTGTCATGGTGTCTCTTGAAGATTAAATTTCGTATTTCCTTACGAACAAATAAATGAATAAAATTAAAAATGAACCTTAAAATAGGTCAATTAATAACTTGCACTAATTGCGATAATTACCAAGTTATCTATTTTGTGACATTGTATTTAAATTTTATGACGTGATTTTCTGAAGCATCGACAAGCATATATATAAAATGCATTTCGACGTTCAGGGGAAGTCTTAGAATCAAGGCAATGACATAATCGGGTAGAAGATATGAACAGGAGAAGGGGAATGTTATTTGTTGACATAAATCTAATTCCAGAGGAGATCGATGAAGACTGAAAATAACTATATTTTGTCATATGTTAGTCAGGAACAGTAGACTAACAATAGAAGTTTGAAACTGAAAGCTATAAGACGTAAAGCTGTTTAAATTACCAATCTGTTCATGTTTTCTTAATACTAAATAATTTTGGTAGAACTATTATTCATAATATTTAACATGCAAAATCAAAGCTTGCTATTTATTATTTTTCATAAAAAAGAAACTAAATCATCTAAAGTTGAAGTTTAGATCATCTAAAAATAGTTCATTCGCGATCCAGTCAAGAGCACTCTAACACTCTCTGAAAACACTCAAACGTAGGAGCTTCCGGGGGCTCCGTTCCCTGGACCCCCGCCAGTGGCTTTGCCCCTGGACCCAAACTGGGGCCCTTATAGGCAGCTAGGTCTTGAAAATCTTTAGCAGAAACACTGCTCACATCCCTTGAATTCTTTCTTCTCCCTCCCGTCTTATGAGCTGGAAGTAAGATAACAGTATATGAATAGTAGTGTACATCAAAAGTTATGCTTTGTCAAATATTTGGATGTAAAATTTTACTAATTTATTATGTACATGCTAAATGTTATCTGTGCTGAAAAAATGAACAAATTTGACGGAAAAATAAGACTGATATAATAAATTTTCCAAGGTCTCCCATTTTTATTCCATTCAAAACACTCAGGACTACTTTATGGCCAATAATCATGAAATTGGACCAGACAAAAATCCACCCAAATATTTGACAAGGCATAACTTTTGTTATATACTACCGATTGAAATGAAATAAACGGTATCTAAAAGTTCAATTCATTGGCTATAAAATGCTATCTTTACATACTTTCTGACTATCCGTTAAACCCAAGAAAATTACACGCAGAGATTGTAAGGTTTTTTTCTGGGACACCTTGTATAGCTGATGATTTGAACACTTTAACTCCTATCAATATTGCCTGGCAGTAACTGACTCAAGCTGGATAATAAATTTTGTGCAATATCAGTTATTTCACTAGCATATTGACCCTGCATTGAGTAAGCACAAGTCATAAAATGTATGAATATTTTCAATCAAAGGTAAAATGGACTAATTACATACAGGATAGCGATTGACGTCACTGAAGATAAACTTTCATTCAAAGGTCAACATAAAGTTTCAGGGTTGGCTAAGGAGGGTCATTTGAGGTCACTCAAAAGGTCAAGATAAAGGGTGATGTGAGACTCTCTTTTAGAGTTTTTATCAGCTTTAAGCGTAAGGGCTCTGTCACACATCATGAAACGTACGAATAACGTATGAATAGCGTACACAGGTTTGGTAATCGATATACATGCATTTCTATGACCGAAACAGTGTACACTGTTATTCGGCTGTTTAAATCTCAACTGTGTAAGGTTAATTGTTTAAAACTTTTCGTGATTTTTAAGCAGCCCTGTGTAATCATTTAAGAGTCGTGTAAAATGTTGGTTACTTAAGTCAGAATTACCGCCAAATTAAAGTCTACACAACAGCTGTGTAAAAATTCAAATCGTGTGATGCAAAAATTCCCGCCAAATTGAAAGTTTGCACAACAGTCAGTGTGTAAAAATCAAATCATGTGACATAATAATTACCGCCAAATTGAAGTTTACACAACAGTTGCGTAAAATTTCAAGTTATGTGACGTAAACGGCCAGTGATCGCAGAGCATGTAATTTACATAATTCAAGATGACAGTTTTTGAGAACTGCACGATCAAGGAGCAGTGGAGAATTTTATCAAACATTTCCCTGGTAAGTGTACAAGATTTAGATTTGTATTTTTCTCTGTTCATGCAGATGTTTGCTGGGCAAAATCTGGAAGCAATTATTCTTATCTGTGCTTGTTTGAAATGATGAAACTGAAAACTTATAAGCTTACTATATAGCCGTAAGCTTATAGTTTGATCGGCAATTAATGCTCACAGATAAAAAATGACTTTCGAATTTAAGCTGACAGTAGGGTGCATTTACAGAAAAGAACAATTCAAATGAAAAAACATGTACACTTACAACAACTATGTGTATGGGTTTAAACAACAATTATGCAAAAACAAACTAAACATCCAGTTGGTTATTTGTTTAAAAAACCAATATTGTGTACAAGAATTACACAACCCAGCTGGTTAATCTTTTTGTAAACGAATATTGTGTAAAGAAAATACACAACTGCTGTTTAAATTTTTAAACAATGGTGGTTGTGTACGATTTTACACAACTGTTGGTAGGTTCATATGTTTCACAGGGTTTGTGTAAAATTTTACACAACTTGTTTAAAAAATTTACACAACCGTTTAACAGTGAATATATTAATCGTACGTTTTGGCTCTATACGGTGATGTGTGAAGGAACCATAAAAGCTTAAAGTTAATAATACTGTAGTGTATCAGAAAAAGCTGAAATATTGAGGACAAGAATTTTTTTTTAAAGATGACATTTTGAAAGGACTGCCTGTCAATGACGCACAATCACAAGTTACGAAAAAAGATTTGGACAACTTTAATCACAGTTATCAGCTCTTTCTTTTTTTAGATGTATTGCTGAAACTATAGCAACATTTTTAATTCAAACATAATTATATGCATAGCTGTGAGTCAACTTGAACGGTTGTCAGTTGTTACACCATAGATAGGCCCCATATTTTTTAAAATTTTAAAATTATGCAATTGGCAGAAGAACATCACTTTCACAATCTTAATAACTTCCCGTCGGTCAACTTTAATTATAACAGTTAGAAAGTGTGAAATGCAGAATTTGTAGGAAGTCAGAGTTCATTGATCGTGTGATTCCAAGCTACCCTTGCAACCTTTTTTGCAAACGTACCTGACTGAAAGTACTTTTAGGTAAAGACCTCATATATAACAGATACTTAATCAAACTTTATATACAAATATGTGATCAACCACAACAAGCTTGTAAAATTACCCAGGATATGAGGCTGTTGTTGTATTTATTTATATAAATTATCATTTCATTGCTGTGGCATAGTGTAAGGTATAGTGTAAGGTAGCTTATGAACTAAACTGAATTATACAGTCCAAAAGACGTTTTTACCAAATAATTGACCATTTAGATTACAAACCCCACAGAAACTCCTTTTTAAGGACCATGTCACTGGTTGATTTGTGATGAACCTACAGTTTTCACTTTAAATAAAAACAACTCAAGAGTGTTTTGATTTTAGTTGGTAAAGGCAAGCTGCCACTATGGTGAATAGACAGTAACAGCAAGTGACTCAAAGTAAAATGGTCCGTCCCTAAAGCAACCTTTTTTTTAAGAACACATTATGTTAACAATAGAATTACGAGGAGAAAAAAGTAACAAACTTACAAGGACCTTTTCTTAGGTAATTACAATGATTTCTGTGTAGAACAACAATATGCAGATGGTAAAAAACTGGGCTTTGTGCCATTAAACGTTGCTTTAGGGCATTTTCACGGTAACGGAAGGACAATCACAGAATTTTTCTGTATTTCAAACACATACAGTGCCAAAATTGAATTGGATAAAATAAAACTAATTCCATATTTAGTTGAGTATACCTGAAAGCATTCATATTCAACAGGATTTTTTTCATAAAAATTCCTCTGACGCAAAATATGCATATTAATAAGGTCGGTCACGGAAGGACAGCAAAACGGACATTGTTTTTCACCTTGAAAATTTTTATGAAAGTTATGAAGAAATTTTATTTCAAAGTTACTGAATGCATTGCTTGGTGTTTCGGCAATAGTTTGCCACATTCCACATCAAAATATTCCCTACGGTTATGTTTTAACAATGCGAAATGCGAAGGAATCATGGTCACGGAAGGACGGTAACGGAAGGACAATTTGTCCGCTGATTTTCGGTGCACTGAACCGTAAAGCCTGGTCAGGATTAACAAAAAATACAACCTCATATGTAAATTTGATCCTTATTTAAGCCATTTAGAACAAAAACACCCAAGTAAACAACCAAGAATGGGTTGAAAAAATTAAATAACAATTACTACTTTTCATTATGAAAAATAAGAAATTTGACCAAAAATTAGGTTTTTTAAAGAAATTCTATAGACATCTTTGTTCAGTCTTTTCAAAATTAGGTTCATTTTAAATAGGCTTCAAAATAGCTTTCTTTTGATACCAAATATATGGTGGTAGCATTTTTCATTGAATAGTTACATCCTTTTTTCAATATTTTTCTCATGTCCACTTTTTCGTGAAAATGCCCTTTACACAAATACTATTTCTTAATTATAATGATTAATATTTATTCAGACATAAAACATATTCATTTTAATATAGAACATAGTTACATAAAGAGTAGACATTAAATTGTCAGGCCATTTGTCATACATTGTAATAAACTGCAATAGAAATTTTGACTGGTGTGATTTAATGAACATAATGTACACTACATCCGGGCACTACACACCCTACAAGACACGTCTCATTTTCATCTGAGACGTCTTTAAGGATTCCCACTGTTTCCATGTATACCAAACCATTCCATCCCGATCATTAGTACCAGGTCTGCTTGTATATTTTCCATTTAAAAGTGCCCTATGGCACGAATTGAACCACCAACCTCCTCTACTACTAGCACAGTTATAAATATTGCGATCATTGTCTCTGTCAAATGTAGAAAACTCCATACCATTGTGCATCCCATCATCTGTATAGTTCAGTGAGTCTCCTGCAGTACCATTATATTCATCAACAGAAAGTATGTAGTTCGATGCTGCATCACTTATACTGAATGAGTCATAGACAGCATAGGCTGATACTCCATCAAAAGATTCCAAATCAACACGTAGAGCCCAGGTGTTACCATCAGAAATTAGTCTGCGTACATTCTTCAAGCCCAACCAATGTTCTGCATTTGAATCACCAAATCCATTCTCATATTCTGTCCAATTTCTGTAGAAATCTACTGAGCCATCATATCTTCTTTGAAACACTGTCCATCCGTCGTTATCAATAAAATCACAGTAGACTTCTACTGATCCTAGTCCATCGGACGGATATATGACGTATGAACCATTGCTGTCAATTCCTCTATCTGCAAGTTCTTGACAGTCTTTGGCTGGTGGCAATTCAGTGTTTGCTTCATCGGTTGTACATGCTGTTTTTTCTACCAAGTTATCAATTTTTCTTGCAATTTCGGTCATCATATTTGTCAGAGTTTTAATATGCCTTTCACAGCAATCACATGAAAGTTTTTCTTGAAGGAAAGTTCCATTGATAGAAACAACACATGCAGCAATTAGTAGCAGACGAAAGTGACAAAATGCAGCCATTTTGAAACAAGCAATGCTAATTTTTCAGAAAAAACTTGTCTATTTTTGTTCTGCCAAAGATTTTCCTTCTGTGTATTACACTGTGTGTAACAAAAATGATCAATATGACTCGATCCTTGTCTATTTAAGTCTTTTCTGAAACAAAAGTAAAACTAGTTGGAGTTGTTTATAGGTTACGATCGCCTACATTTGGAAATAAATGGGTATTGTTTTAACCTTGCAATCGACCTTATAGACTTATATGCTCAAAGTGAAAATATTTTTAAGGCGGAGGGGCTTAGATGTGAATCGTAGGGCTCCTGCTTAGCAACCATTCACCACCACTTGTTAGGGGATACCTGATGAAAAAAGCAATTCAGCCCCCCCCCCCCCCTTTAGACCTCATTTTTATTTACGTCAACTCTATTTTCAGTGGTAAATTCAGTCGCCCCCTCCTTCAGATCCCTTATAACTACAGACCTCCTCTACAATGTTAGTGAATCTTCACTTAGAGGCGCACCATAAGATTTCCAGAGGAATGAGCAGGAAGTTGGGTTCGGGGTTGAATGTTTTTTTCGCGTCCCATTTGGGAGCGATTTTCCCCCCCTGGAAATTACTGTTTTTCTGCCTATTCCATGTTCAGGGGGGATTTTTTTTCTTCTGCCTGTGGAGGGGAATTTTTTTTTTTTTCAAAAAACTTCCTGATCCCCCCTGGAAATCTAATGGTGCGCCCCTTATAGTTCACTAAAAGTGAAAATATTTTTAAGAAGAGTTATTTATATAGGTTATGATCGCCTAAATGTGTATTGTTTTAACCTTGCAAATGACCTAGCCCTAAAGTACCTAAAAGTGAAAGAATTTTTCAGGTGAGTTTAGTAATGAATTGTGGGAGTTGCTTCGGAACCATTCACAAACACTTGTTGGGGGGAGGGTGCAAATGCAAAATAAATTTAGCGCGAAAACAATTCAGACTAAAACAAATCCGCCGGCACCAAGTATCTCTGCACAAAGCTTCATTCAGTATATCTTTAAGCTGCTCATTTGACTTGCATCAATTGAGTCGATATTTTACTTATATCTAAAGAACTACGGTACTTTATCCTGTTTATGTTCATTGTTTGTGCTTACTTGTTATGTTAATAAATCGTTACCTCTAATTCTGATTGCATCTGTTTCCAGCCCAGTTATGCACAGGCCCGTATTTAGGGGGAGGGTGCGATGGGGGCGTCGCACCCCAAAAAAGGATTACAGAAAATGTCCACAAACAGAACCCCAACACCCCCAAACACTATCATAGTGGTCTTTTTAGGGTTAAAATAATAAATAAAATGTTGCCACTTTCTCAAAACCACTGAAATTAGTTTAGGGTCAACCAAAGCGAAAATTTTATCTCATCAAGGTTCACTTTTTGAAAACCAAGCATCCCCTCTGGAAAACATTCTGCATACGGGTCTGGTTAGGACGACGCTCAACTTTGTAGCTGATATGGATCTGGAAAGAGCTAAACCAAACTGTCTTTTGATTTACCTTTGCTTACTAAATCCTGAAGTTGATTAAGCAATATCAATGACCTATTGCACTTGCCCATAATGAACCAATCAGAAGCTTGGTAGGAATATCAGTCTTTCCCGGTACACACAGCCGTAACATTTGTTTTCATACCCTGTCGCTGGCGACGTCTCATGCTTAAGGTCACGTAAGGTCAGGTAATGTGTATCAAACCAATAGGTAGTGGTTGTATTGAGAAGTCCCATTCATGCAAATGAGCTAATTGAATACGATGACATGCTCTGCCGCACATATAACAGGGTACTCAACAACGAAATAAAGCTCATTATCCTCATTTGCATAAATGGGACTTCTTAATACCACCATTACCAACACATGTCTTAGATGATTATAGCTAACGAGATACGAAGCAAAAATAACCCCTATTCATCATCGTGTTCCACCACTACCCCGGTATTGTTATTATAATTACCTTACCCATTCGATCGATCAAGCACTTACTTCCGTTTAAGATCGCTATAATCATCTCAGCTAAATGTTACATTGGACCGTAACATTATCAAATGTTACGGCTAGACCGTAACATTGACGAATGTTACGGAATACCGTAACAATCGAATCGCCATTTTCTCTTATCTTGGGGAACTTCCAATTTTCAGGAAAAACAAACAAACCCAGACCCCGTAATTAACTACGTATATATATGCAAATCACATTATGAAGCATCTATGTACAATGAAAAACTTACCTAAAAATGATTTTTTTCCATGGTAAATCCACTCTAATAGTGATCTAATTTAACGTGGAATTCTGACCACTTTGTTGATCATTGTTGATGAGCACAACCTTCAAAGCCGACCATTTCGGTTTGTGATGCTCGAGTGCATTATTGGAAGGCACTGTATCAATCTTTTTAACAAATCTTGCGTCTAACGTCGCATTTCGCATCAATATGGTACTAAAAAAGTGTTAACATATTATATCTTTCGTAAAAGAGTGTATTATGTTACGGTGAACATGTTGATAGAACCATCATTTTTGATAATTTTAAAATTATGGTTTGGTAAATGTTAAGCAATTCTAAACTTTACTCCAACTTGGGGGCGTATATAGTTCTATTTATTCTCCACAGAAATCTTAATCCTCACAAATTTGCTTTCGTTAAGTCATGTGTGTATTATTTGCCAAGCATTTTCCGTTTGTTGATTGTTGCCAAAACACAAATAATTGGATACCTAGTGAAAAATCGTTTATGGAACTTGGTGTAAATTGGCATTTATTTCATACTTAAACACTTTTATAAATGATTTGAATATCGACCAAATGGGCGATAAGTATAAAGATATACCTTAACGCAAAACGCCACTTTATAAAACCCTGTTAAACCCTAGGGGAAATCGTGCAACATGTAAACTACATCCTATCTTAATGAAAAGTGAAACAGTAGTAATTTGGCCAGCATTAAAACACCACATGTAAAATGTGAATTGAAAACATATTTCCGCAGTGTTTCCTATATTTAGCTCTTTAAATAAAGTTATATTTTGCTCGTCAGAAATCCTAATCCTTGTTTTTTGTTTTTCATATTGCTTGCTAAGCCTTTTTTTTTTTAAACACAAATTAGGTAGCAAATCTTGTGGATCTTTGCTCATAGGGTCTATTGTGTTAATGGGTTTTATTTCGTCCAATACATTTGCATAAAAGGCTAATTTGGTGACTATATTAATACTAAGACCTCAAAGCTGGTCATGCTGTAGCGATAACCGTAAAGGTAACAATAACGACAAACGCATATATCGCGGTGTGTGTGTGTAATGAAATGGTAGCGGTCACATCTTAACAAAGTTTTAGTGTTTACAAATTGCTACAGACTACACTGTTAGAACCTTGGGCAAATAATTTACCCAACGTTGGTTCAACTATGAACAACCTAACTTCTGGGTAAATAATTACCAA
>JXSR01S064713.1:91233-101250 GCA_000969725.1 Ophiothrix spiculata
GAAGGACATTCTTTGCTTTCAGACTCCCTCGATACAAGATATTACTGTAATAGTGTCATCCTGAACCATATCCACGCAGATTTTATTAAACAATACGGAAAGAACTCGTTTTCTTTTTCAAATGAATATGAATTCACCACTCTGACTACTTCAAGAATGTAGAACAGTTTTACATAAAGCCAATTACGTAGTCATGTATAAATCTATATCACAATATATTATAAAAATTTTACTTTACTCATGAAAGGAAACGTAAGTCATGTTGTGTTATTACTCTTTTACAACTGGAAATCTAGTTAAGTAAGTTTTACTTATTTTGAAGACGACCACGTTTTCCTCTTGTCAATTGAATTAATGGTTTGATACATTTTATGAAACATTTAAGAAAACGGATATATAACTGCAAGAAGGTTAACAATGCTGAAGACTATTTACATATCAGATCCTTCAACCAAAGTATTCTACTTTGCTTCAACCATGTGAACAGAAAATGACTAAGAAGACATAAATATTATCGACATTGACTATTTATAGGTAAGAAAGCAAGAAAAAGTGTCCTTTGTCCCTTGATTTTAGAGTGAAACATTTTTCTTAAGAATCCTTAAACATGTTAAAATGTAAGCAAATATGTTACTACATCACTGTCACTATGCTAGAGTGTCTTCGTCAGTCTAACTCCTGCACACATTTCAAACATACATTAAGTATCGCCGATAAAAATAAAATAAAGAATAGTTAAGACATTGGGAAAAAAAGAAAGAACAAGCAACTTCTCTCGGTTTACTCATATAACATCTAATTCTTAATAATTCCGGTCACGGGATACCACAAACCCACTACTTTTATGTTACAAAAAAGAGGTCTATTAACTTTCTTATTGACTAACTTCAACTTTTAACATGTAGATTTTATTCTGATAAATACAGTGATTTGTCAGTTTTAGTGGCCAACATTCACCGTTTAAGTATGCCTGTAAGCACACTTAAACGGTGAATTCCGGCTTAGCCTTTTTGTGTTTGTTATTTGTCGGCATCTGTATAAACTTGAACTTTTATTTACGATGACAATATCACCATTGTGTTAATCGCCTGTTTACACTTTACTGAATACGGTTGAAATACAAAGTGACAAAGTAACATTTCCGAAATCTTTTATCTTTGTAATAAACAAGAATAAAAAGCAGCAAGTGCAACGCAAACCCCATTGACAAAAGACATATTAATATGCAAATGGCGTAGAACAAGTTTATCTCTTTCTGATCTCAGTTTGTTTCAAATTTTTGGATTTACATCTGTTGTACTGCTTTATGGTGATCGTTCAGGCAGAAATTGTGGTTATACAGTAGGCTTAAACTTAGCATACTCTTTTCTTTTGATTCACTTACTTTTAAGGGATCAATATTCTTATTTCTTCTACGCACCTGGTTAAGGACAAAGTTTTCACCCACCATGTGGAGTTTAACGCGATAAAATCACTTGATTCTAAATAAAGAGCAACAACTAATTAAATACAAAGATACAATATATTTCTTTAAAACATCACTTTAAGTGTTTCAATATAAGATGGCGTAATAATATAAAAAATTACAAAAAATGCAAGTCATCAAATCAAAATTGGAAAAAAAAATATTTGTTTTTTCAGTGCAAGTTGAAAATATATATTTTAAATAAAAGCATAATGATCTATTTGTATTGAACTCAAATTAAAAAAAATGCGTTAGTATTATTATACTTTGTCAAATAATAGAGTATGACTTAAATTACTTCCCATGATTTATGCTGGTGCATCCTTGAGAATTTTTTTCTTTTTGGAAAAGTTTTACTTTTAATGAATTTTGTCTAAATGTGTTTTTAAATCAAATCAACTTAACATTGAATTGAATTGTCTGTAGATGATAGCATTTCAGGGATAAAAGCAAAAAACAAAAAGTATTGATAGACTCACAGACTCAATTTGTGGATGCCACTTTATATATCTACTAAACTTTAATAATTTCAGAACTCGAATGTTCAACATTTTCAACATGGTAGAATACTCTACATAAATGTCCTAACTAGCTTAACATCCAGGAAGGACATTCTTTGCTTTCAGACTCCCTCGATACAAGATATTACTGTAATAGTGTCATCCTGAACCATATCCACGAAGATTTTATCAAACAATAGTACCCCAAACGCCTAGATATCCTAAATCCACTCAAGACAACATCTGACACAAAAAAGAACGCATTCCATAAGGGTGATGTTTTACAAACCTCTTATGACGTGTAAGCAAACACGCCTTTCGTATGAATATTTTCCCAAACATTTTTATGTCAACAAGTCATTATAGACTATTCTTATTGCAATGTTTCAAGTTGATCTAACTATTTGGGCTGCATTAAGTAAGCTTAACATGCTTAAGGTTGTCTAACGTAACCCGTTGTTCTATTTGTAATAAGTGTTTGTTTTAAGTTTGTATCTGCCTTAGGTCTATTTTCTTTAGGTCTGGTGTTTACACAGTACTTAAAGTATACAATGTCCCTTAAATCTGTTTCATTTAGTCGTCTTACGTCAAGGAGTACTAATACCATTGCCTAAATGCTTATAACATTAACGAATAACATGAACTAACTCGTACTTTCGCTTCATTTAATATCGTAATCAAGATTCCTGAATCTCTAATTACTGATGGCATTGAGTTTGTTACGTTTCTCGTTAATTTTGCTTCATTGTTTATTAAATGGACATGACAAATTACATTCATGTTTTAACATTAGTGTAGAACAAACAATATTCAAAGTCCCACGCAATTTTCTCTTTATTTTTTAAATAACTTAATGAATTTAAAATCCGAATTAGATCGCATACAGGTCATATATACAACTTGCCATTTTTACTCGATCGATTTCACAATTTAAAGTGATCAAAACCTACAGAGACATATCAGCATGATCAGAATGTCTCAAGTAATTTTGACTTTTCACTGCTTGATTTCAGAAATTGTTTTAGATATTCATGAGGACATACAATTACATAAAGTTACAATTATTCAAATACATTTCTTATTCCTTTCTTGTTTGTGTTTGATACGGAACCAGGCCGAGAAAATGCAAAACTTATCTTTATACAAACCTAGCAAATGCGAGCTACAACATCATGATGATGAAAATTTATATGTTACAAGAGATAAAACGCAAACATTCTGAGGTTCCATAGCTGGCACAATACCATGCTAATAATAAGATAGTTAACTAAATATTCAAAAATCTTTAAATACCTACACTTTTTTTACTAGGCATATTATAAAAATAGCACTGACAATTATAGGTAGGTACGAACTGAATTTATAATGAAAACTAGCAAGTATCAGTTCAAGTGTGTTTCTTTGATCAAATGCACTGCAACTTAGTTATGAGGAATGTGAAATGTTAAGTACCGACTTACCTTTTCCAATAATATTATTATGTTTCCCATCTACTGATAGCACCAGAACACTCAACAAAAGTCCTATACATAGCACCAATAATTCCCAAGACATGGTTAGTTGAAGAGAATTACGCCAGAAAATTTGACGTCGTTTTTCCGTGGCTAAAAAGTTTCAATGTTGTATTTTAGACCGTCAGACTTATAGGTGGGTCAACTCATTAGTTAGTGCCAATGATGTATAAACAGACCAAATTGAACAGGCAATTCCTATTGAAGGTGGGAATAGTGAAGTCATTTGACAAATTATTAACCGAGACACATTAAGCTAGTATAATGTGTATTTCAGGGTCTTCATTAGCATTTTGTAAATTGATGAGCGTTAATCATTATAGCTGATATAACATGGGTATCCTCCATTATCATATTGGCAAGGTTATATAGGTTATATGCATATTTGTTGTAAAATTTGTAACATTCTATTAGTAAAATCACGTTCACAAGATATGTAATAATCCTTGAATCCGAGTTCTTTGCATGCAGGGTCCAGTTTGCACATCATGTTTTACTTCCATTAGATGCCGTCAAATGACTTAAAAATAAACATTATGATGCTGCTTTTGCTTGCTATAGAAGCTGCATTAAAGCAACAAGTTATAACTGATTCAGTTAGTGTAGATTTTCAATAGAATTACAAAGGCAATTTAAAAACAGTATTTTCCAAGAAAAATATAGCATCCTCCAACTCTGTAAGCATATCCAGACTTGTATATAAACCAGAAAACTGCAGTGTATGTTCCCAATGTATGTACAATCTGTTATAAGCACTCGAAGAAAATCTTCAACGATAGATGAAAGCCGACTGAAGAATGTCGAAGTTCTCTCCTCTTAGGAGTTATAGAATCAAAGAAACCGCTGATATATTGAAGAAAACAACCTTACCACTGTTTATTTACCTCGTAATAGATCGCGTACTCATCAGAAAATATTAAACACCAATAAAGCAATTAATACATTTAATGATTTGTATTCTTAAATGTGGCGAGAGTTTAGCAGAGATCTTTCCTCTTAGATAGCCAAAGTTTAAATGAAGGTAGGTATCGTATTGTATTCATTCTGCATGTGTGTATGCCCAACTCATTCAACTGTGTGTGTGTTTGTTGCTATAATAAGTGAACTGATTTTTGAATATATCCGTAACCTGCCGAAGTCACTGCAGAGATTGTCAGCTAGCCAACTGCATGCAAGGAACCAAGACACTTTTCGCGCGTCCATGTGAAATCTGTCAATCGTCTGCGAAAAAAATATAATTTTGGTAATCAATGCTTAATTGCTTAAATTCACATCATAGTGCTTGAATACAACATTAAATCATTTGGATATAGTCAAATGAATGATTGTACGTGAACCCGTGCAAACAGTGTATACTTTAGAGATACACGATGATCATGTCAGAATTCTTTCGAATTAAAACTTCCGAC
Organism: Ophiothrix spiculata; assembly: GCA_000969725.1. Lineage (NCBI taxonomy): Eukaryota > Metazoa > Echinodermata > Ophiuroidea > Amphilepidida > Ophiotrichidae > Ophiothrix > Ophiothrix spiculata. The sequence continues at coordinate 96,119 of JXSR01S064713.1, forward strand.
ATTAATTAATTGATTGATTCATCTTATTTATAACATTTGAGATTAAACATTTAAGGATTTTTGCTATAAGGTAATCTGTAAAACTGGGAATACAAGTACAAAAGATTTAGAAGGGGTAGGTCTGTTTCAATTTATTTTCTTTTTAAAGTTTAAATCTTGCAGTCATTTTACTATGGACGTATTACACGGATTGTTTTTAAAGAACTACGATATTTTGGCCAAAATAATAATGGTACATGAAATTGAAATAAAACATGGGCGTCTGGTAGTAATGTTTTTGAATTACGGTGAAACTTGTTTTTCAATGCAAGAACGTTGCAAAGTTGCATTCAGTTCTTTGCGTTATAAGATATGTAATCCATAGAGTAACATAATATATAACCACAGCTTGGTAAAATCAGCATATCATCAACAAAAAAGTCATGTTTTCTCACAATTGACCAGGACAGGGTTCTAAGCAAAATATTAATCATCATCGTTTTCAGTCAACATTGGTCAACGGTTATGAGATATATTATTCTAAGTAACGCTTGGAGTTGGTGGTCAGTTGCATGTGTAAACAGAGTCGAAAAAAAGTAAATACTATCATTAACTTCCGACCTAGAAGACTATTATCGCTGGAAGGAGAGAAAAATTGTCTTCCTTTAAATTTCAAGGACGTGCCAGCGTTTGATTGATTCAAGAAGTGGTTCATACGCATTTCTCTATCAATTTAGTAAGCAGTTACCCTGAAGTCGCAGCTAGTGGCTAGTTGATCCATATAGCTAATGCTGATATGTTAGCCTCGTCACCATTTTCCTTTTGAGTTCGTCGTCTTCTAACATTGGCGTAAGCATATACAAAATATACTTTCCAAAATTTTCTACAAGGCACGTGTACGTGAGCATTTTTCTCAATGTTTTCATATTATTCCCGATTTCCTCCATTTCTCAGTCGGTTCAAGATCAGCCTGATATGCTATATGCGTGGTACTAATTCAGAAAACAAAAATGTCACAATACTAGTTTTTCAAATCTCTGTATCTGAATTCTTTATAAATTGCACTTAAAATTAGTGGACATCACTCATGATATGGTCAATTGGAACCTGGCTCGATTGAAGATGTGACCAGGCATTGATTGCAGTCAGTGCAACGGTCACGCGTCTGAACTTTTCTGTTTTTCCCCTTGAATTTGAAGTTTGAAGTTTCTATACGATCACGATAAGTAACTTAACAAATTACTATGCCTTGAGGCAAATATAAAGTGACTAAAATCATCCTTTGACTCTATGTAAACAGTACGAATCTCTGGCAATGAAAACATTTTGCGACGGAGATTCTGATGAGTCAATATTTATCACTGACAATTGTGTTTAGATTCTCACCTGAACATGGCATTGCAAGATCCAGGGGGACACTGCAGAACTAAAGATGACGAAGACGAAGGACATAAACAATAAAATTAATTTGCGATGTGAAAATGTTTCTGTTCGAGTAGATTTTCAGATTCCGCAGTTTTTAAGGTTCACGTTCAGGGAGTTCAGGAGTCTATTATTCTTTACTTATTCGTAATTTAAGTACTAAACCCACTTAAAATTTATAAACAATTTGTTTAAATAAGATACCTGGAAATTATACATAATTGCAAATTCTGGCCCCTGAATTAACAATTTAGGTGGAGATCTATGGCACTCCTGCTATCCAGTCTCCAGGATTGATCAGGTTGGAGCTGAAGTCCTACACTCAATACGCATATTAAGAGTTCAGATTGCGGGGAACGAGATCAGAGGAAAATCCCCCGGGGAAAACCCTTTAATGTACACACTACTTTGTGAGGATGATGCTATGAATTAACCCTAACCCCACTGAATCTCACAATATCCCATTCCACAAAGTTAATAAATTCGCCAAATACGTCATAGATCCGAGTTAGCTATGACCACGAAATGAATCTTCATGTATATTTAAAGTTTTTTGGGGATTTTAAACACAATGTTATTTAACGTTATTCAAAATATACAAAATTAAATCTTTCACCAATGATTAGCCTACTGTAGAGGAAATAGCATTTTCCATCCTTTTAACAAAACTTTAATAGGCAATGATAGGAGAACGTAAATTAAACATAATGGCATATTGACATAACACAAGATCAACTTAGAAGGTTATCGCTAAAATAATTAACGCAGATAAGTAATAACTTGAACCCCTATGATTGGCAGTGCCAATCAGTTCAATGTTTTGGTCTATTTTACGCATGAAATTAACTCAATGTTAACTTAAATTAGGTCGACAATACATATAATCATTCAAGTTGAAATAGCAACAATTGTGTTTAATTGAACAACTTGTGAAACTTCAGCGTGAAACTTCACAGCATCATCATATAGTTTTATGCGCAGCCTATACAAATGTCGGAAAAACGACTTTGACTTTGGAGGTATATTAAAAAATACACATTAAGGTTTGAATTAGTGCCATAATTTTGAAGATCAGGCATTTCTTAGCGATACTACGGTCAAGAAGTATATGCTAAAGTTTCACAGCGATTTTAAAGCGTATAAAAGCCTAAAGGTTTGGACAAAGTCAAATATATTGTTATCATTATCATGCTTATTGTATTCCATGACAATTTGCATGAGGGAAAACGCTTCTTTTCATTCGCTAAAACCCAAAGCGCTGTTTTTGTTTTATTTGATTATTTCTTTCTTTCTTTTTCTCACAACAGGGTTCCTATTCGAGAAAACAATTAGATTTTTCATCGCAAAAACATTGCTTTTGACTTGAAAAATAGGCCTGTTGATTTTTTTTTCAAAAACTTAGTTCTTGATTATCGGTTTTAAAAAAATAACATATCTAAAACTAATTCGAATTGGTTGCTTTAAGGATTGATAGACTTAAAACCTTTTCATCTTAAAAACGAGATTGGGATTTAAACATTGATCATTACAAGTTATATTACAAATTATCACAGATTACATATATCATTGATGTAGTGATTAATTCAACCACAAACTCATCATTTTGGTTTGAAGGACGATTCAAGCATAAGATGCTTGGAAAACACCGTACATGTAAAGCCTACAAGATACTGAACACGATTTTATGTGCAAAATTTTGGTGAAATGTATGTTATATATTGCCATTTCATGCTTTTCGAATACATTTCTAAAATTAGAAATAAGTTTAGCAATCAAATATGATGGAATATTTTGACTTCATTTTTTTTAAATGTCATGCAATCTTTGCATGCAAGACTCTGTCTGCGCGCATTGACATGGTGGCTGCATGCTCAATGCCTAACCGGATTCAAGGTATGAGATCATAACATGATCCATATCAATACAATATCCAATTCAAATAAAAAGCGAAATTTATGGGACCCTTGGTAGATTAATCACTAAATAGCCTCAATCATGTCAATGATATTGAAAATCTCCCGGCGTTGTTGCCCAAACTTATCCTTAGTTTTGCCAGTTAGACCCAATTCGGAGATCAATATTGGATACCGACATGTTGTATCTATAAGTTTCTCGCCAGATTTCATCACCACTTAAACAGTATCAGTGCCTCTTTACCCAATTCAATTTATCTTTCTCAGAGACTGAAACTCAACAGGGTAATTAGTTTAAAAAATAATACATAAACATGAGAAATGTACTATATTATATCAACTCAATGCTTTTTCTCCTAGGCATTTATGTTTGAACATGTTTTAAATCATGCATTTCCTCTGTCTAGCTAAACTATTCGTTTTATTTACAAGGATATTTCGGAGACATCTTGATCTTATCGATATAAAATCCATATTTCTGACACCCTCAAAAGCAAGCCATCTGGTTTCCAGTATTTTGGAAAGCGTGATAAGAAAATGTCGAATACATATTTCTGGAACAAGGACTTTGTAATAAGGTACAAGATGACTCTAGTCTTCAGACTTTGTCTGCCTGCCAGACCTCAAGATACTGGCATATCCGCAATTCTGAATTTTCAAAGTACTCAAAAAATGTATGCATCGCCCAAAATGTTAAGTTAGACTCGTTCTATATTGCACATGTTCCAAATTGTATCTAATTATAGCGAAATAATGCGAACACTTTCTGACATTCATTATTTTTGATTTGTTTAAGGGATTTAGAATATAAGTCTTTCTCTGGATGGTAATCATTTTTTTTTTGCGTGTGTGCAAAATATAGGTCTACCTTTTGATCAGAAATTATATATTTCAAGTATGATAAGATAAGCTTTGCAAACAAACTATAATACCAAAATAATAACTAAGAAATGTTCCAAGTAAATTCTAATATTTTAATATATCGTCCACCTTTAATGTTTTATCCTTTAATATGCCTCGCCCTCCAATGAAATTCGAAAGTCTTTGCACATGAATTTTATTCGATAACACGGCTATCTTGCTATCATGCTGTACTGCCTGTTTCCGAGCATTTGGTGTGTAATCTTGATTGAAAATAACCACACCAAATAATGTGCAGGTGCCCAAGTAAATGGTTGTGTTACTAGTTCCAAAAATTGTAGGCGTGATGAATGTAAAGTCTCGGTCTCAAACATTCGATATGAAGTTTTTATATATCAAATTTTATGCTTATTATTGTAAGAAAGGATATAGATAAAGAAACGCTTTTTTGACTTGCATACAAAAATACATATGATTGCTTAGTCTAAGTTTTTTAATGACCCATCCATTAACACGTTATAGTTATGAATTTAATAACGCGCTTCAGTATTATAAGTATATGATATCGTTTTCAATATTTGAAAATACTATTTTTCTATTTTAAGTTTAACGTTTGTTTCCTTATTCTGCAAACAATATCTAACTAAAATAAAAGAAATATTTATTAAACCTGATTACATTCTTTGATGATAAATCTAAAAATATGGATTGGGTGTTGAAATTAACGTATTAAATACATACGGCTCATTCCAAAGTAACGTTTGTGACCGAAAAAATGAAAAATTTCACTTTTAAATGGCCACTGAACCTAGCAAAAACATTATATCAATGAGTTTTTTGTTGATAATGGTGCTCACTGGTTGGGTCAAGACATGTAGATGTTTGAAAATTAAATCAATTGCTAAAATCCTGAGTAAACTCCATGTAACGTTCGGTAACGTTTGTGACCGCGCACGG
>JXSR01S064719.1:2825-15060 GCA_000969725.1 Ophiothrix spiculata
TACATTGAATTACGGTGCCCTTTCAGTGCTGAAAAAGATATCAAAATCATGTTTTAGTGTCTATACCATATTTTGTGATCTTTTAGTGTGTGCTGTGCAAGTTTAAAATACATTGGTCAATAGCAACCAAGCTGTGTATTGTTAACATGATAAACATGAGATACTAACCCCATTGGAATGGAGGAAAATTGAGTCTTCTTACAAAATTCTAGTTTTCTCAAGAACGGCTCGTCGGATTTTGCTCAAAATTTGTCTGGTGAAAGACTAAACTATACAAATTGGTATTATGAAACAAATATCAATTTTAATTATCGGTTCCCGAGATATGATCAAAAACAAAAGTGATGCATTTTTATTGGGACACCCTGTATAGATCTGTACGTGAAAATTTATTTTATCGCAAAGTTCAAATAGCGCAGTTTATGAAATGCCAAATTTAAATAGAACGCATATAGATCAAAAATTATTAATTATTTCTTGTTAATTAGGCTAAATTAAATCCTGTAACTTGGTAGATATGAAGAAATCATCAATATATCAACCCAGACAAATTTTCTCAAAAAAGTCAAAAATGTCATATAGAACAGTATGTGATGTGACCGATGATATCTAACTATGTGAAATGCAGCTATAGGACAAACAATAATTTATTGGACAGTTTAAACAAAAATCCAGAGTGCAGGGCCCATTGTTTGTAAATGCAACCTGTACCCTGGGTTTTTTGTTTAAATTGTCCAAGAAATGTTTATTTTGCCTATAGTTGCATACAGTGCAGGGTACAACTGGACAATATATATTGATGAGTAAATTCCTCTTGAAACAGTGAGCTTGTTTTTGAGATAAACATTTTAATAACAATACAGTTCGAACTAAATGCTCAATGAAGCCAATATCTTATCTCTTCATGAAGCATTTTAGATGTTACCCATCCATTACATAAAATCGATAGCTTGGGCAATTAAGCTGTCTGCAACAAAGAGTCACGTAAATAACTGTCACCCTTCTTACAATTTTTAAAAAGATTGACCGTTGCATTAATTAGCCAGCACTGATGGAAAATGGTCGCAATTTGATAAGTGCTGGCTAAAAAATGCAACAGTGTTGGAAAGTGTAAAAAAGGTCTACAGCAAGTTACTGCACTAAATGCCATGATAAGTTCTTGAATAAAAAATTAAGGATTTTTCCCCCTGCAAATATTTCTTATTTCACAATATACCTTCCAAATGGACATTTTGTAATGGTGTATGATTCCATGGCTTGGTGCTTAACAGGATTGAACCTACAACTTTAAGGGCACAGTCAAAACAGTTAACCCCTCATTTTCTGAAATATTTTATGCTTTGTAACTCAGCAACCGATAACTAAACCCATATATAAAAGTATACATTTCTAGATGTGGATTTTCATGTAGAAGATGATGGTTAGGTCAGTTTTGGACCAAAATGTATGACAAGGGTCCAAAACACCTTCTTCTTGGACCACTATATTTACAAACAACCTACCTAAATTTTGAAAAATTAAAAAGTTGGACCTCTTATGTTTTTGAGAATCTAGAAACACATGTCTAGGAATGCATTTCTCAAATTTTTGACTTACTTTTTGATATATTGCCAAAAATAGGTCAAAAATTGGCCAAAATGATTTTTTTGTCATTTTTGGCCTATTTTAGGCTTAGTTACAAAGCATAATATATTTCTGAACGTGAGGGGTTACTGCGCCCTTAACATAATATTATGATACCATACCAGGATTCAGCATAACAAATAACACAACTGCTCTGCTTCCATGGGACTTGACGAGATTTGAACCTATAACTTATGAGGTGTCTTCCCTGGGGACACTCAACTTTTCAAGTTACGCGCCATGTGCCACCAAAAAGACCCTGTTTTTTCCACTGGCTTTCACCAAAAGACCCCTTATTGTTACCAAATGTCACTCAATGGCCCCCTTTAAAAATCCTTGCCACTAAAACAACCTTTGTCATTTAAAGACCAACCATTTTCTTCATTTGATGTTATTTTTCGAAAATTCATCGACATTTTTGCACAATTCATCAACATTTTTTGGCCATTTTGACCTGGAAAGACCCTACTTTTTTATGAATTTTGCCCAAAGACCCCCACAATTTTTTTTGCACTTTGTCAACTTAAAGAACCATATTTTGACAAAATTTGTCACTGAAACACCTCTACTTCCGAGATGCTCGGTGCCACTCGTACGTCACTTTCATGTGTGATCACTGTATGCAGTGGTGTTTGAACCCCACCCTTTTTATTTTGACCCCAACCTTTTTAATCAAACACCCTTTATACTGAATATTCTCTAAACCCACCCTTTTTAGAAACTTGACAAGTTTTTCATACTGATGGGGACGCAGAATTTTGAATTCATCCCACTTTGGTTCATTAATATTGATTAAGCCTAGCTCAGCAATGTGGAAAATGTAAATGGCAACAACAATGTCTTATATCACTATGATTATTTAAATGCTCATTCTGATTCTCAGATCTTCTCAACATACATGTGTAATTTCAATACTAGTCACAGGGTAAGCAAACCACCCTTTTTATCAAGGCACCCTTTATACTGAAAATTCTCTGAACCCCACCCTTTTGACAATTTTGGGATTTTTGTAGACCCACCCTTTCTAAAGCGTGTCGTGCATACAGTGGTGATTGCTCCCCGGGATGTCCACATACCTGACCAGCATTTAGCAAACCAAATGCAATGATACAACTGCCAAGCTCCATGGGGACTTTACAAGATTTGAACCTATAACTTATGAGATGTTTACATACCTGACCAGCATTCAGCAAACCAATGGTACAACTGCCAGGCTTCCATGGGAACCTTTGGTATCGGTCTCTGATCACGGGGCTTGGTTCCAGACTGTTAAAGAAAAACATTTGAAACAAAAATATATACAAACATGAATAGATCCTCACGCTAATAAGGTGAAGGCTAATAATGGTCTTATTTGTGCATGTTGGAGTGCCCATCTCTCTTTTAACCCTAAAAGAGCAGGGGGTTTAGAATCTGTCCCCCATTGACTTTTTTGTTATATCTCTGCCGGTTGTTATTTTTTCACGCTGAAATAACTTTTTTCCTTCAAGCCTTGCACTCGATTAAGACCATTTTTTATTTAAAAAAATTATAATTAAAATTAAACTTTCTCCAGGTCAAATTATTTTTTTGCTTGGTGAAAAAAATTAAATTTGTATTTAGTTTGATTCCACAAAAGTACAATTCCAACTGAACTTTTATAAAGTTGCTAGGGAGTAATTCAGGGTAAGGTTGTTGAATTCAACACAGTTGACAAATATGATGTAGCCAGGCGACATGTTGCCACATTAGGAAATATTGCCTGTTCAGGCAGTCGGACCGGACTGCTGAATAAAAAAAAATCTCTGTAGTGGTGGTGGGGATGGTACTACAACCTCATAATTTTGTTTTTAAAACTTTATTAAATGGATATGTTATGTAATTAATAATTGTTTTATGATGACTGCTCTGTTGAACCATAGATCATAAACATATGTTTACGGTCTATGGTTTGACAGATTGTCAAAGATATTGATGTGTGTGCCTGCATTTGCAAATGAAGACGCACACTTGTTAATGGCAAACCACATGAGGACACACACCTCTAAAATGAGGATCATTTTTTGTTTTGTTTTCCTTATATGTCCAGGGAATCATAAATAACATAAAAAACCATGCACATTCAAAACAGGGTTCTCTATATCTAGGGACAGTTTGAAACCAAATAGCTATTTGAAAAGACATGTCAGGGGCCGCTTCAATTCTCAATCGGCATCTGAAAGCCTACAATCCTCGCAAAAAGTTGTTGGAACACTTTAGTGCACACAACTGCAAAACTAAATCAATAAGTCAATTGAAGAGCTGTTAACATTAGGCTGCTTTTCCCTTCCCCCTTCCCCATCATTCAATGTTGCGACACCGAAATCACGCGGATTCCCAATGCCGCAACATTGAATGGGGGAGCGGGGTGTACACTTATACGCTTAAATTAACACGGGTGTTCCAAGACTTTTTGCGAGGATTGTAGAACAGGCAATTCTGGGTGGTTGCAATTATTCAGAACAAAAGCAACCAGCTTGAACCGGCGGTTCTGGATGGTCAACCGCCTGTTGAGTTAAGTGCTCCCTTACAAATATGTGGCTGTCCAGCCTATATGAGCCGTAAATGCCAGAAACTTCATTTTGCGCTACTGGTGAAAATACATGTCAAGGTCATGATTTGATGAAATAGATTTTTTGACAGATTCACAATTCTTGTGCTTATTACAAAATACCAGCAAAGTTAATTTTTCTGCATACTTTTAAGACAATCAACAGAAAATATAGGGCTTACTGATCTTTGAATGGGTTTATCTCAGTTATACGTTTTACTCCCTGACAACCTTTGGCGGACCATAACTTGACTTCTGGAAATCGTGTGAAGTTAATTAAGGCGTTATTTTAATCCTCAAAGCATGGTCTTTGCAAATAATTAAAAGTGATTATGAAAAGAGTTGGCATTTACGGCTGATTTGGGATAGACGGTCACAAATAGCATGAACTTCCTTACCATGGTACGTCTCTTTCTGGTAAACTGTATTGCAGTCAAAGCCTTCGTCAATCTTGGGATATCTTCGTCTTCAACTGGATGGTACTTAGGATGCTTGACCCTTGACCGTCTAGGGTGTGGCTTCATTTCCATGTGACGTCTGATTGGAGGAACATCCATCAACCTTAACAAATAAAATATTTGAGTTCATTATTGGTGCAATTTATTAAAATGATTTTAAAAGAGGAAAGTGTATCACCATATCCACTTCTATTTATTCTTGAGATGTGTCCTAAAATGTTAAATTAGATCATGCCGAGACAGGTTAGATAAACTATTACTATTAAATACCTCTTTTCAGCAGCAATATGGTAATTTAAAAAAAACCTCACCTAAATAAACCATTAGTTGGTGATTGGTTAAATACCAGTATATATTTCTTTACATGTTTTTTACTCTTTAAAAGTTCCATTGGTACAAATACAGTATGTGCCAATAAAACGCAAGATCTGAAACAAAATAATTAAAAAAATATAAGCAGACCATCTTTATTAGCATAAACTTGTCATTGATGTTAAAATAGAGTTTTTCCCCTTCATCATTTTCATCAAATTTGAATATTCCTGTCCAGAGATACAGCAAATTGAAAATGGAACACAAAATTTACATCTGTTCTGATTTGTTCAGATTGATCTGATGCATTTTGAAGTCTGTTAATCCAGTTTAAAGGAATGATATGCAACCAACAAATGAGCTGGTTCATGTTACAACTGTCTAGCTTAGAAAAAAATATTATTCATCAACCATTTTCTTTGAAAACCAATTCGGTGATTAATTTGAAGAAGACATTGTTAGCAATTATGAAATTTACTTTGTGGTATACTTTAGTCAGCATCGGCTAAAAAAAGAACAAAAAAGTGTTTGACCTTAGTAGAAACAAAATAAATAGACGGATATGCAGTAGTCTCAATTGTAACTATGCGGAAAAAAAAACAGCGTATCAAAAATGAATTTGAAAATCGAGAGCATAGTCATTGTCATTATGTGATGAATCAGAAGCGAAACTTGTTTTCAAGTAACTTTTAATCTTATTTTGGTGAGATTACAACGTTTATCCCCAAGTGTCTGTCTAAACAAAATGTTTTAATACTTACAAATGGGGAAGTTTTCCTGACTCTTTTGCTTGATAAGATACTTTTATTTGGCTTTTGATATAACACCAACAAAAGTGCAATAAAGTGACATGTTTTTAAATTTTTATTTGTATTTTGCTCATGTTTTGGAGATGAAAATGCATTGCATTAAATGTCTTTTTTGCAACCTATATCTGATTATTGATTATGAAATTGAGATCGTGAAATCGGAACAACCCAATTATTGAGGGCTTCACAAAACTTGTCATAACTTCTGAATCAAAGGTCTAAATTCATGAAATAGAAAGTTTATTGATGATGAGAAAATGTACAATAAAATGTAATAGATCCTTGTGTTACCAGTAGTGTAATTGTTTCAGAAAATATTCACACAAAATTTTGTGTTTTTATTGGCACACATTGTATTTGGTCTACCTTTGCAATGTAGAGTTACCATTTTAAGAAAATATAACTGATCGAATGCCCATTTGGAAAGAGGAATTTATACTAATTTTAAGTTAACCATGATCAAAAATATCACAATATAAACTAAACTAAATTGCTTGCAAACCAAGCGTGAACTTTGATACAGAAAGAAAACAATGTATTCAATTCAATTAGACAGCTCTTTTCAGACCCACCATTTGACTTTTGCTGAAATCAAGGAATTTTTATAGGGGAACCTGTGCTTGCTGCCATTTTGATTTCACCGCCGTGTAAATCCTATGGGACGGCAGCCATCTTGGATTGTCGCTCATGACGGGTGAGTTATTGTACCTCTGGCATGATTTTAGGGCTCTGCGTGCCACACTTCAAGCGTCTTCGCAACGGATTAGCAGGACACTACTTAAAACGTAGAAACGGTTTGCGTGTGAAACAAAATGCACACACTGTATATGCGCCGAGTGAAGATTTATGCGATCTGCCTGGATATTGGGCCAAACTTCGAATATATCTGGAGGTACAATAACTCTGCTCCATTAGCAACACAAGATGGCGAAGAATACTGGTTCCCCTTTAAAAATTCCTTGGCTGAAATTCATATTTACCTTGACGTAGCTGGTGCAGATTTGGAGAGAATATCGCTTTCACTTTTACTTTTCTTGAGCTGTTTCTTGTGCTTTCTTTGTACATTTTGAGACAAGGTTGGTAACTTCACATTGGCAAGATTTGGACTGATTTGGTGACGATTTTGTTGGCTGCAAAATAAGAATATTAATATGGTGAATCAGAGTGCAATATACCCTGGGGAAGGGGGTATACTTAACACTAAAGTGGTTATACATGGGTAGGTAGTTAATCAAGCTGTCTGGTAACTACACAGACTCTTTCTTTGCAAAATTAGATACTTTGATGGCTCTATTTTTGAAAATTTGTGGAAAATGGTACAAATTTAGAATGTTTGTCACATAAAAACTTGAAACACTTTGCACCAAATTGACAAAATTTTTACATTAGAAAACTTTACTCAAAAATTTAAGTATTCTGTTACATGGATGTGTACCCTTTTCTTGTAAAATGGAATTCTATAGTATGGGTTGCACTTAACATTTCCAGCAGCACGTCCCCTTCTTAAACCTTTGGGCTTGAGCTTAGCTCAGTTGGCAAGTTCTCGGACTACTAATCTTTAAATTTGTATATAGTTAGTGTTCCCGCTAAGGATTTTGACCTTGCGCCAAAGCGACATAAAAGAAAAAATGCATCTCGCTATTGCTATTTTCGGAAAGATCACCTAAAAATGAGAGTAATTTTGAATGTAATCTGAATAAAATGAAATAAGTGAATGCTATGTATAACCAAAACCCTATTTTTGACTTTTTGTTTTGGAACCCATGCGCCAATTTTTTTAGCTTCTGCATCAATTTTGCGACATCTGGCCTTAGCGGGAACACTTGTTTATAACACGGGTCAGCTGTCATGCTTTTCGCAACTTTTTTCAAAGAAGACAAGTTTGAGATTGCTCACTTGAAATTTGTCAAGTCATTGCATGCACAATTTGTAACATGAGTGCAAGAAAGTTGTATCTGCAATGGCTGCCTTAAGTTATATTCATTTTATACCTTGTCACAAGAATGTGAAAAATCCCTCAAAATGTTAATGTCTTATGTCAGTGGTTCTTCATTTAGTATCACCTGAAGAACCATTTCAAGAACAACTGACCCATGACTGGAGATTATACAGTGTGCAATCCAAATTTATGATGTAAGGCAGCTATTGCAGATATGACTTCCTTGCACTCACATGACGGACTGCATCCACCAAACCAGACACTCAAAATCCAGTCAAACACTTATCGTATGGATTCATGGAAAGACAATATTGAAAAAGGAAATCGTTGACCAATATGCTGATATAAATTGAATATACACCAACCTACGCTGACGTCATTTGACCACAAACTGGCGGACTTCATCTTCCAAAAGTTTTCAGTTAAAAATCTCGAAAAATTAAACATCTTTGCACATCATTTGAGATTTACCAGTAAAACAATGTATTCTATTACCTTTCTGATACACTGGTTTCAAAATATAATGAGCATTCCCTCTAGAAAATCACAATTTATCTGATCGAACGCAACACATGGAAAGGGGAAAGTCTGGTTTGTTTACGTTCATCACGACTGTAGTACAATACTACGATCATAACAGCTACGAAAAATGACCGTTACTGATGCATGCTACATTGTACGTCCAGGAAGTTCAGTCTGGGTAAGAGATAAAACACCCGGATGTGTAGGTAGCTCTATAGTGTCCTTAACAAGGAATCTAAAAGGGAACTAATTTTGAACACTGTGTTAATCATATGGGATGGAGCTAATTTGACCGTTGCTCAAGGAGGCAAGTTATTGGTAATAATCAGGTGTGTGTGATACCTCCAAACGCTTGATATGGAAATTGCAGGGATATCGGCATATACAAGGGGGTATCAAAAAGTTTTAAACTTTACCCAGAAGAAATAAAGCTAGGAACGTAATTTTATTACGAGATACTTAAGGCATCTTTGCATAGTCAATATGCAAAGTAACACATTTCTCCCACGTTTAACAAGGACTGTCCACAGACCGTTATTGTGGGGATCCTCTATTTTTATATTTCAAGGTCGGTCATGTTTTATTATGCCATTGTGACGTCAATTATTGACTGATTTCCATGATTTGGGGTTCAATGGAAAGAGGAAACCTTACTCTTTACTATGGTATCGAAAAACTAAACTTTGGTTGTGTCATTAAGATTAACTGAGCCCTGTTACCCTTCAAATGCAGGGACTTAGTTAATTTGCATGTCTTAATTTCGTCCATACAGCATATGTGATAAACGGGTTGGTAGATGACATAAATTGCCACCTGTTAAGTAAAACTACTTAAAAGAACATTTCTATACCATAAAGATGAGTGACTAATTCTGACACAATTTAATTAATATAGCTCCAGCCCTTCTGGGTAAAGTTGAAAACTTTTTGATACACCTCGTACATAGCTAGCTCACTGTATTTTGCAATATACTGCTGGAAATGCAATTGTAGTTTGAGTATGAAATAAAATGGAAAAGCATTTAAGTTATATCTATATTTTAAGAGAAGATTTACAAATGTACTCTCAAAAAATATCAAACATATCAATAATGGATATTTCCAACTGCCAATATACATGGGTATCGTCCTTTTTCTATAATGACAAACTGAATTTCTTTCATGTCACACTTTTGATATACATGTCCTACAGATTTTAACAGGCCCTGACACTTTTATCCCCATGTACTTCAAAGCTCATTTGATTACTATTTCTCAATAGTCGCTGGTTAACAGTTCTTTGCTGATCTTGTGATCAGTGGCTCCAATTAACGAGGACACACAAAGAATAATCCTGCTCAAATGTTGATTAAATCCTGATATCGTCCTTGATTTGTGTTACGCTTTTAATCGGGTTCAAGGTGTGTAGCATTCTTCATTGTGTGTCCTCGTTTTTGTCCACATATTATGTTACACGTTATGCTAATTTGGGCCATGTTTTGAACTCTGTGTCATCTCTGTTACTCTGTGATTTTAATCTCACATATTATGGTGTTTTGTAGTAAAATTTAAATTCTATCAATACCTCTTGTTTTTTCAGCAGATTAATACCACGCTCAGACACATTAAAAATCCCATTAAGTCATATTCGAGTTCATTTTTAATTTCAAAGACGACTCCAAATTAGTGAAAAGTAACTCGACTTGCGACTGTTCACACACGTTTTTGATTTTGAAGTTGAGTTGAAATTAACTCGACTTCAATTTTTGAATGTCCAATCAAGGACATGGTAAAACAACAACAGGTGTTTACACATGTGAAAAGTAGTTGTTAGTCAAGTTACATCAATTCACTTATATGACTTAACTTGCTTTTTAGCAAGTTGAAACTCATGGAAAGATGACTATTTGAAAGACAACTAAAGCTGACTTTAATTGTTCACTCACGAGCAAGTTTTGAATTCGATAAAACTTGAATACAACTAAAGATGAGTCCTTGAAGGTGCAATTCATGATTCCAATGTGACGAGATCCCTCCTTCTTTTCTAGCTAAATAAAAAGAACAGTACAACATGAATCTATGCTTAAAATTTCACTCAGTCCGAATCGCTGAAAATTTCACTCTATTCCAACTTCAGCATAGATTTATGTTTCGTTCTCAAGTTAAAAGGTTTTAAGCATTTTGAAAACCCCCATAGGCTACTGTGTTGTAATTATTGTCGGGTCCTGACAATAATAAGAAAATGACACATTTTCTCACTGGTCTCAAAAATGAAAGATCATTTAAAAGAATGGCTTGGGGACCCAGGGGGGGGGGAGGCACTCAATTTTGAAAGTTGTAGGTATGCCAGACGCGAAGCGCCAAAATGGGGGTCAGGTGAACTGATTTTCTGTAAAAAATTGACCTTAGAAAACCGATTTTGGGGGTCTAGTGAACTGAAATTTTGCCCAAAAATAGCCTCCTGAGCTGAAAATGTTCGCATTTCCTGAGCAATTTTTGCAGTTAGAGCTAAAATTTTGTAGTTTTTTCTCAAAAACTGGGTCAAAAGAATCGAATCTTGTTGAAAGTGAAGATCTAGTGAGCGGCTAGAAAACTCAAGTTTTGGTAGACGTGACCTTGAGGATGAAAAGTGGATCATGAATTGCCCCTTTAAGATAAATGTTTTGGTGTGTATAAATGGGGAATAATTTGACTTACCTTGATGATGTAGCATCCTTGGTTTCTGCCATCATGGTTTTGGACAACATATTCAAAGCATTACATCTCATAACATCCGTTCTATGCCTGAGGTGAGCACTGAAATACCACAAAAAAAAATCAAGATAAGACAGAGCGAATAATAGCATAAACAATAATGATGATAACACTTTATTGACACTCTAATGGTGCCCTGCAGGTCAAATAACGTACATTTAGCCCGTACATGGATAGTTCCAAACCATAAAGCATGATCCAGTTATCTGGGTGATAATCAGATTACACGTAACAAACTTGACAAAAAATGAAACGAACTGATCAACACACAAAAGTATTGCACTAACTGTTGTCAGGTGATGTGCATGATCCAGTAACAGGGTGAGTTACGAAATCACTTTGATACTGAATAGCAATCTTGTCACTTCAGTTTACACCTGATAAAATTTGAATAGAACTGAGATGTGGGGTATTCCAGGCTGATATCGGATTTTTCGAGTGTGATTCATATAGGGAGAATCTTCAAAATCATCTACGTCAATGACAGTTTCTTTGATGGATGGATGTGAGTATAGATGACATTGTTCTGCCCAACAAAGTAAAAACGCAGTATGTGCATTGCAGATACATTGCAAGCTACTTCCTTTTCCCTAGGATAAATCCTGCACAAATAAGCAGACGATCTTCCATAACTTAACGCAGTATCTACTATGTCAAACACATACAACATTATTGTGTAGGGGTGAATTGAAGTGAAATATCTGCTATGCTTTATAAATGCACATACTGTGTTTTGTTGTTGCGGTGGCGGTATGTGTTCTTTAATTGTTAAGTGCAAGTTTTTCTAAGAATCAGGCAGGTGTGAAAGATGAGGGTCGGCGGAATCCAACAAAATCTTGTATGTGTGATGCTGTATGAAGAACATCTGCAAAAATAATATTAAAAAAATCTACAGTCCCCTCACTTCGCTTGGGTGAGATTCTCACAAAAGGTGGCCATATTTGCCATAAAAAATCTAGCTAACTAGTGTTTTTTCATCAGTTTAGCTCAAAGCATGTCAGAAAAAATAAGCAGTCAATAGAACTGAAATTTTATTTTTTTAATGTTCATACCTTTAGTATTGCACACATAAGACTACATATGCTCACTCTTTCATTAACATTGTTTTGTACGTCTAACGACCCTACCCTTTTTACCAAAATTTCAAAATATTAAAACAACTGAAATTTGAAGTAATTTTAGGTCCAAATATTTTCTATATTCAGGCAAGTATTAAAATGACATTGAGAGTACAATTTGAGACCCCATTCGTTAATAGCCCTATGATTTCA
>JXSR01S064724.1:24780-36117 GCA_000969725.1 Ophiothrix spiculata
ACAATACAATTTTTAATGGCTGGTAAAATATTTTGTCACCGAAAAATCACATTTTTTAGGGAAAAACAGGCAAAGAACCAAAAAATTTCAGGAAAACTACAAATATTATAAAATCAGAAGATACAGACATAAACAAAAATTTTGCTACCAAACATTTGGTCATGACAACAAAATGACAATTGACTTCAAATAAAACAACTTCAACACCGAGTTGAGACCAAATAAAATTTCCTGCTAAATTGCATTGAATGTGTTGAATTGCCATATACATTTCCACCCTAAAAATGATATATTTTCATATCTTTAACTGATTTTTTCACCCCTAAATATTTTTTCACACTTTGGTAGTGAAATTGGGTTAAATCTGAAACCTTGTCGTAATCACATGTAATTCAACAACAAGTGGCCACAATAATTATTATTTGGGTGAATTCTGCGCCTGTTTTCTACTTGCAATACCGCCCAAATTAAGTGTTGATCAGCCCTTTATCATTCAGAACTAATCATCTTTAAATACCCCTGCAAAATAACTCCTGGTGTGTGTGTAATATCCATTCAGACAAATAAAATATTGACTATTAAAATATAGAGGTGTTACTGTTATTGGTGCTGTAACCTCGCTAGTTGAATATATAAGATTTATCCCCTGTCCTGCATTCTCCAAAATTAGTTAAAATAGCGATACAAAAATCTGCATAACTTTACAATGTAAGGTCGGATTTGAAAAATTCCCACGGTTTTGGATTTCTTAGATCACCTGCTTTCATGTACAGACTATTTGAAAGAATTTGAT
Organism: Ophiothrix spiculata; assembly: GCA_000969725.1. Classification (NCBI taxonomy): domain Eukaryota; kingdom Metazoa; phylum Echinodermata; class Ophiuroidea; order Amphilepidida; family Ophiotrichidae; genus Ophiothrix; species Ophiothrix spiculata. The sequence continues at coordinate 25,574 of JXSR01S064724.1, forward strand.
TTACAATTTGAAAATCACCTGAAGTGTCTAAAAGAGGGAAGTAGTGAAAATTATTGATCCCAAGGTGTTGGATGCGTGTTACTTCTTCTCGGAGGGAAGTACTCACAGTCAAGCACCCAACATCGAGGGATCAGGAATTTTCAATACTTCTCGAAATAAACCATGTTGTATTTCTTTTACTATACCTCATAACTGAATGTTATTAATTAACAAAAATGTCCATAATTCTTGGTCGCCGTATGAATTTCGAACTGATAAGTTAATCCCGGTAGGTGATATGATTACTGGGGTGCGGTAATTCTTTTTTTACTGTATAGGCATTACATAAAATACTGTCATGTGTATCAGGCTTAACTGACCAATTGTAATTCGTGGTTTCCTAATGAATATTTATGAGGTATAGTAATGAAAATTATTTCACACCACAGCATACAAAATCCATAACGAGTTTTAACCACCCTTGCGAGTTCACAGCAATACAAACTCTAAGTGCATTGCTTTGAACTTATAAGTATATGGCCACAATCTTGAATTGTATTGCTGTTGGCTCGTAAGGCCCCCCCCCCCCCCCCCCACACACACACAAAAAAAGATTTGTCTCAGAAACCCATGTGCATTGCACACAAGCCTTACACATGGGATATTTTCCCTAGACCAAAACGCCAAACTGTCAATTACTGACTAGTCACTGCACAAGTCACTGACTTCCTTTCAACCAATCAAAAAGCCACTTCTTGATGCCAGTCAACCATATAACTGCAAACACATTTTTTTTGACACCGTTGCAAATATTAAGTTGAAAAAGGATCAATATTTGTGGTTTTTACTCACTAAAACATGAATAATCAATATTCAACTTGTATATATATATTTGGCCTATTATGTAGAATTGCTGTGGAGTTGGGGGGAAAAAAACCCGCTTTACGGCTAGGCGAAATGTTTAAGTAGGGTCGGTCGGGTGATTTTTTTTCAAATTCCCCCTAAAATAATCTGAAAAATTGGGAGGAAACCTGAAAAATTTGCACAAAGAAATTTTCTTTAAAACATGAACCAAAATTGATAATTTTGACTCATAAAGCCTGCTGATTATACATGATTTTGGCAAAAACTTAAATTTAAAAAAAGGGGGAAAAAAACACAAATTTAGGGTAACAGCCCACTAGTCCCAAAATGAAATAACGTTCACTAGTCCGAAAGCGTATTTTCCTATACCTGATTAAATTAGCAAATTTATCAGTAGCTCATGTCTTATTTTAATTTAAAAAAGAAGAAGAAGAACAACAAAAAAAAGGAGAATTGTATCATAGAGAGTGACAAGTCAAAGAAAATGATTGGATCTAATTGAAATAAAAAGAAAAGAAGAAAAAAATGTAAAATAAGTGGCAGCATGCAGGAATCGAACCCGTGATTCTTTTGGCGATAAGCGTAAATTCTACCACTACACTACGTTACCGGCTGATAAATACAAGGTGAATCTAAATACTTATAGAAACGTGTATTGCGCAAGGCGAATGAAACATGGTTGAAACTGTTTGACAAATTTCGTCATTGTAGATAATCAACTCAATTGATTTTGATGCAGTTGGTATCAAATTAATCCTTGATTAGTATAGCAACCTGGGAAGGTTATAAGATTGTATGATAATAATAAAATAATGCAAAAAACTTACCTAGAATGACGATATTCAGCGGCAAATACTTTTTTCAGCACTGAAGATCATGTGAAATACCGTATCCACTTGTCCAATTCAACTACTCGTTTTCTGAATTAAGATCACGTTACAGTTGAGCGCTTTCATACAAGCATGCCAAAAATTGTTAAAATATTTTAAATGAAGTGTTGGTCATAGAGTATGACTATTTGTCAAACCTTTGGAAATGGGGATTTTGTTAATTTAAGGATATTGTCAGATGGAAAATAGTTGAATTAGACGAGTGAATAGGGTATATGCAAACTTAATCAGCTGTTACTTGGAAATGAAAGCAGTCACAAGGTAAGTTAAAGCATTCCGGGAAAGAACAGATAGTCAAGTGATAATTTATCCAACTTACAACGGTTTCCTATTGGTTAATTCTCTAAAACAAACGCTTCCCTTGGGCTTTCTACCCCATGAAAACTCACGGTAAAAGATAGGAATCAGAAGTGGGCGGAGCTTAAAAGTCAACTTCTTGAATCGATATCGTGACGTCAAAATGTAAACATTTCTATAGCTGGGCTGCTTTCAAGAGACTTTTGTCACACATGGTGATTCCTTATAGTACAAAGGAGTACATTTAGCGGTGAGCACCCGGAAAATATCGCGATATCAGGTGTTTGTAAGGCGTGTGTGCATGAATTTAGCATGTAGAGCTGCTGTTCTTTCTCTTTTTCTTTTCTTTTTTAAATCAAGAGTAATCCAGCGATCGACCGCCGTCCGGGTTGCTGTCATTTGTTGCAATTTTACCTTGAATTTTACGTTTTATTTCAAATGTCAAGACTTCCCATAGTTAAAACAGGCGGGATCATGCTTAGAAACTGGGCACTTCACACACATAAGTTGGGTGACCAACATTTTAGAGCATAACAAAAAATATCACATAGCTAATTTCCTAAAAGAAATAAGAAAATGAAAATATCACATACCGCATAGCTTTTTTGCAAACAGTGTCTGAGACAAACCTTTTTTTTTCTTGGTCTATGATCAAACATAAACCTGGTCCAAAACCTGAATCAAAAGCAGCTGTATACATGGTATACCAACTAGTCAGTTTATAGTAATCTTTAGATGTGATTTAAAGTTAGGTCTGCCTCTTTGGTCATTGGCCACAAATAGCCCACTTTAAGGTGAAATGGTTCTGACAATTCCTTGTTATGGCGTAATAAAATGAAATATAATGAATAGTGTTTCAACTTATACATACTCCGTAAACTTATACATACTCCGTAAAACAAAAGCAGCTGTATACATGGTATACCAACTAGTCAGTTTATAGTAATCTTTAGATGTGATTTAAAGTTAGGTCTGCCTCTTTGGTCATTGGCAACAAATAGCCTACTTTAAGGTGAAATGGTTCTGACAATTCCTTGTTATGGCGTAATGAAATGAAATATAATGAATAGTGTTTCAACTTATACATACTCAGTAAACGGCACTTCACACACGTAAGTTGGGTGACCAAAATTTTATAGCGTAAAAAAAAAAAATATCACATAGCTAATTTCATAAAAGAAATAAGAAAATGAAAAAATCACATACCGCATAGCTTTTTTGCGAACAGTGTGTGAGACAAACCTTTTTTTTTTCTTGGCCTATGATCAAACATAAACCTGGTCCAAAACCTGAATCAAAAGCAGCTGTATACATGGTATAACAACTAGTCAGTTTATAGTAATCTTTAGATGTGATTTAAAGTTAGGTCTGCCTCTTTGGTCATTGGCCACAAATAGCCCACTTTAAGGTGAAATGGTTCTGACAATTCCTTGTTATGGCGTAATAATGACCAGCACTTTGTAACCAATTGAAATGAGAAATTAGGTCACCTTTCAGATTCACACTGTTCTGAGATAAATCAATTGATTACTGACAAGAAAGAGATTTTTCCAGATGTTCTTAGTGTAACTAATGCATCTTTTCATGATGTTGATGTAATGAAGTGAAACCTATCAAACAGCACCCATTTAGAGTAAATCCAGTAAAAAGAGCACATCTGGATAAAACAAAATTGATTATATGTTGCAAAAATAACATTATTGAACCAAGTAGGCCAGGTAAGAGTGTGTGGAGATCTTCATTTATTTTGGTTCCAAACCTGATGGTTAATATCACTTCATAACAGATTTTCATAAAGTTAATCAATGGTCTAAGCTTGACTCTTATTCATTTCCTCGAATTGATGATTGCATTGAAGGGATTTGCAATTGCAAATTTGTAAGCAAATTTGATCTTTTGAAAGGTGATTGGCATGTTCCACTAACAGATTGTACAATACAAGTTGTTGATTTGTGATGAAGCACTCTGTAACATAAAACTATGTAGACTGTCAATTATCTGGGATTGGTTAGATGTTTGAATTAATTTTGTCTTTCACTCTGTTACATGTTTGAATCCCTTGTTCACAGTGAAAAGCTGTGGAAAATACTTATAGTTTTTAAAAATATAATGAATAGTGTTTCAACTTATGCGTACTCCGTAAACGTACTTCCATGAACAGCTGTCCATGAACACAGCACTTGGTTTACAAGCAAATCAACAACGGCACACTCCTATTAAAGGAGATCCGGTTAGTTTTTGAATCGTTTCTGATTGTACCATAAGTAGGACCTAGGGGCATGCTGTCCTGTCACTTAACAAACATGGGACTAACCAGTTTCCTTCATATTCTTACGAAACTCCTTCACAATGCGTTCAACCTCAATTGCTCCTTTTCTTGCCACTTCAACTACATCAAAGAGTTCATATTTAACCAAGTGGTTCTTTTTCTGGGGTGCAAAATGATCACCGTATATGGGTTGACCTTCTGGTATAGCAAACCGGGTAGCAACGCCTTTGCATCCGTTGAGGATAATTGGTATGTGGTATTTTGAGTAGCGTATTTTGTCTGTGTGTTTGTCTCTGTTTCCTAGCTGATGTAGGGCGATATACCAGTTGTCTGTATTACCTGGATATGCAGGCTGGAACTGTAGTAAAAGAAAGAAATGTGGTAGGTGGTGACAGGCAGGAAAGTGATGTGTAATGAAAGTATTACTACTTTTTTCTTACATCTAATGTTGTTTATACTCAGCCGCGGATCCAGGGGGGGGGGGGCGGAAGGGGCGGGCGCCCCCCTAAAAATTGGCAAAATCAGCCTAATTTGGGTCAATTTTTTGTTATAAAAGCTGAAAACACACTCTCCGCCCCTGTAAAATTCAGATCCTAGATCCGCGACTGATACTAGTAATTATTTTTTCTCTACAACTCTTAAAGCTTGTTTTTTTGGTTTTTTTAGGACTATTCTTAGTTCAATAAAATCTAATTGTTCCCAGGAAGTGACCTTTAGGTTTTAACCAATTGTTTAAAGGAGCATTTTACAAGTTTAACATCATCCCCAAACTATTGTAAAACATTTCAAAGTTTTTGCATCATATGGAGTGTTACCGATAGGGCAAATATTGTTTCATCCAACCCCATTAATCCTGCCAATTTGTTACCCTTAACTCATTAAAAACTTGGCTATCCCTGACAATCCCGACCCCAAGAGCTTTTCTGGGATCGAACCAAACCCATTAATTGCTTTAAAAAAATCCCAACCTGTTTTCATCTTGGTATAGTCCAAGTCAGGTTGGGTCGGGGATTTTGGGTTGTCCCGCAGGACCTTACTGGCAAGTGCAGTTTCATTATCAAATTCAACCTATTTCGATTTTCTGTCAATGATAAGTATCATTCTCAACAACAAAAATACTGCATTCTGGAGTTAATATTTAATACTGGCAAATCCAATAAAAATTTGAAATGTCTATTATAATTGAACTGAAATTTATGATGTAAAAGTAATGTTTTACAAACAAAACTATGCCTCATGTTACAGACAATTACATTAGTCAGTATCCCTGATACTTGACCCTCTTTGGTCTTTGGTCAGCAAGCTTCATTAATCTTTTTCAATACACCATTCTCACCTTTGTAAGGAAATCGCATAAATCTGGAAACCTGGTATCAAACTGGTCCCACTTGTAGGTCTTGGTGAGTTTCTTCAACATTTCATCCTTCACTTGCTGTGCAGTTTTAGGTTGATTGGTATTCTCTTGTTGAATGTGGAAAAATGTGCAAATACCAGTCGTCTCTGGATAATGTTCCTCTCTGAAACTGATCATGATCTGATCAAGCATTGAGCGAGCAAGGTTAATAACCTGAGCTGCATCTACTAAGATTTCTCTTGTTATTTGTGATTTCTGATTCTCCAATATCACTTGCTCTAAAGTAAGATGTTCGTTCCGCAGATCCCCATAAACAGCATTCTTCAAATCCATCAAGATCTTGATGTCTTTACAGAGATGATCGTCACTTGCATCATTCAGTTCACAGTAGTTGAGTATCCTTGCACAATCTGTACGAAAATCTAACGACAATATATCAGGCTCTTTTCTGAGAATATCTGCTAGTTTTTGGCAACCTTCCATACCCCTAGCATATGCAGCTTTGCCTAGTTTATCTTGGTTTTGCTGACATTCTCCCAAGCTTCCAGCAGATATAGCTTCTCTGAAGAAGTGTTTGGCCTTGTGTGGTTGGTTTCTCTGATCTGCTTCTTTACCCTGTTCAAGGCTACATTTACATTCTATCAAACATACTTGTGCAAGGTCGGCTTTCTTTGCATCCTTCAACTGTTGGATCCTATTCCGTGCTTCATCATAGTCCCCAAGTTCAAAGAGTGTCTCGGTCAAGCCATTTAGAACACCAAAATCTGATCTCTTCCCATCAAGTGCAAGATACTCCTCATATCTTACTCTGGCAGCATTGTAGTCTCTAAGCGTTTGATGCAACCAGCCTAATTCTTTAAACCCTTTGCTTTTTTCTATTTCATATGGAGATCTGATTTTCCTATCTAGTATAGTTTCATAACTAGATATAGCTCTTTGTACTGTCATCTGTATACTACCATAAAATTTTGGTTTGGTTTGATCTTTTGTTACCGGATCTGTGCAATTTTCAACAGCACATTGAATAGCTTGTTTGTAATGCTGGAATGCTTCTTCTGTATCATGGCAGACATGTCCTAGAAATGTACCATATTGTGAATGTGCTATAACTTTTTCTCTACTGTAGATATTTTTTACAGTAAGGACACTTATGAAATCTTTCTTGGCTTCATCTCTCATACCTAGGTACCGATATGCGAGTGCTCTATCTATAAGAGCCATGTTATTAGTACCACTTGATTTAAGTGCTTTTGTGTACCATTCTACTGCCGTATGCAATAACTCTGAAGGTTTTTTCATCAGTTTATGAGTTTCATGAGTCTTGATCTGTTGTTTATACTTATCTCGAAACACAAGGCCCACTTGGTGGTAGAGGTCAGACTTCTTGCTTTTCTCACAGGCTTCTTCAAATACTTGAAGAGCTGCATCATATTCTCCACATTTTCTGAGCACTTTGCCAACTTTCTGTAAGACATGTGGGTTGTTAGGCTGTAGCTCTTTTGCCCTATTAGCATAATCTATAGCTTGATCTATGTTTCCACTGAGCCGGTAATTATATGCAAGCATAGCATAAGCCATAGCATTGGTTTTATCAAGAGCAATTATCTTCATGTATAATATTATCTCCTCTTCATTATCAGCGCAAAACACATTTCCACTTTTGATGTGAGCATTCCGTCCAATCATCATTGCCAATCTTAATAACCACTGTGTGTTATCGGGCTGGATTTCCAGAGCCTTTCTGAAGTACTCTATGGATTCTGTATACTTCTGTGGCCCAACTCTTGATAGTGCAAAAGCTTTCACTGAATCTATACATGCTTGAGAAACTTCAGTCTGTTTTGAAGTCAACTTACGAATTGTTGTTCGCAAATTTGGAGCAATATCACTACTAATCCTATATTCCATGTGAGCTTCATTACTTTTGGCAACAAGCAGATACCCAGTCTTTTCTTCCTCACATTGCAGACACTTAATCTTTTTACGAGCATCATCTAAGCTAGCCATACCTTTGTTGTAATCAGGTTTAGGGTTGCTATATTTTGATGTATGAAGAAAGCTTTGGAACAAATGGGCTTGAATTGGCATCATATGAGGCTTGTATTCGATGTGTTCTGTTATCTGTAAGTTCAATGCCTGAAATTCCTTGGATGTACCTGTTACTATATTCCAATTGTAATGGGAGGGTAGGTCAGCTAAAAAACTTGCGTGTGTGGTCACATACTGTTGCAGGTTAAACCAATGCCGCTTTGAGTCTGAAATTAAAAATGAATGAAACACTTGACAGTATAATATATATACATGTGTTTTCATGATTTTTCTAATTGTTGCTGAATTTTATAAATGGACACTATGTAGCATTTGAGTGTTAGATTTTGTAAAGGTAGAAGACTTAGGAGATTCATCATCATCTTTATTCAGCTTAAGATATTAGATTGTAACAAAACTAATCACAATTGATTGTAAAGTTTCACAGACAACGTGCACATTTGCAAGTAATGTATATATAACAGTCTTTCAACATACGGATGAAGAGGAGGGTCTCATCACTGAATTTGTGCTAGATTAAATTTGAACTGTATTATAGTGGCAAAGCACAAAGCAGGCAAGGAGATCGGTGACATGCTCCAACATTTGACTGATAATTTAAAGTTAACCATTCCAGCTGAAAGACAAATTGACAATGAATGTTCACATTCTACTTACTGTGCGATTCCCATGGAAGTCGTCGTTTGACAGGACACTTCCTGAGCAAACTTGCCAAAAACAGTCTCATGTTTGTTTTTATTGCAGCCTTTTCAGGTTTTGAACTGTAAATACACACATACTAGCAGAGAACGATTGTCAGTCTATACATGGTCTAAATGCACAATATCTGTCCAATGAGATCTATGTGTCAAAGTGACCTGTCTTCATGGTTTCATCCCAATTAATGCAAAAATTGCGGGCACCGTATATTCTACACTAATCTGCGCTTTCACTATTGCATTTCTGTGGGTTTACATAGCATTGTTTTATTTCATGTTCACGCAACAAGCTCTTGCAGGATATGTTATTAGGCCATTTTCCTGTCACGTACTGTATGACGGCCTATATGAGCCAAACTCACAAGAAGTATTAGGAAAATGTTACAAGATGACTTCAGAAAGCTGGCTCTTGTTCATTTAAAATTGCGGTGGTTTTTGAACTTTAATAAACCTATTTATGTGGAAGGGAACAAAATCTATTTGAGTCATGTTTGACTGTTTTGATTTGATTTTAATCATTGTGAATGCCTTTAGAATTATAGAGCCCGACTTTACTAAGTTTGTGTACTGGGTGAGGTATGACAGGTATGTGTGTGTTTATTGGTTTGTGTGACTTTACTAAGTTTTTGTGTGGGCATGGGGTATGTGTGTGTTTGTTTGATTGTGTTTTGTTTATTTTTTGTTTGTTTATTTGGTTTATTTGTTTGCTTGTTTGTTTGTTTGTTTTTTTATAATCTTTTAGAGTATGGACAAATTGGCCCCATTAAATCAAAGGTAAAATATCAGGAACATTTGGGATTTGGCCTCCAAAGGGATTCTTCTATTAAGCCAGATTAATTTTTTGCATGGTATCATAAGCCACCAACTCTATACACAATATTGACATTTTGAGGTGGTTATGTGTTTCACAGTTACAAAACTTTGAAATATTATTAAAAGGTTCTCAAATGAATGTGGCAAAGTAAATTTAGCCTTATACAAAAGTATTTCTTACACTAGCAAGAACCAATACAGGAAAGCAACACTGACCTAAGTCCATGCTTCCCTAACAAACCCTAAGGAAGTATATTCCTTGGCAATAGTGACTATAATTACAATTAAAAAGCAATATTGCACATTGATCAGTATTTCCTTCTGTTTGTGTAGAGCAGCATGAACTTGGGTCAGTGTTGCTTTCTAATCTAATACATCTAAGATGTCTTACAATCTAATTATTGTTTATCTAAATGCAGATTTACTCAAGATTTTTTAAACCATGTATTAAATAATAATAAGGTTCTATCTCAGGTTAAATGCCAGCTAATCAACTCAATTTTTTCTTATTTTGTCATTTCAGATCTACCTCTGCAGAAACTCAAGCCAAAAGATATTTCATCGATACACTGAAACTCAATGCCACAGAGTTTAAACTGTCTGTTCTGACATCGCCCAAGCTACCAGCAGACCTGCAAAGACTCAAGAAGTACCAGGGCTTATTCCTTGTCCAGTTTGAAGATGCCCCAGTATCACTGGACCCATACACGAGGCTGCATGCATTTGAGACTCAACAGTTCTTAGTGGATTCTATCGGGAAACACTATACTGAAGTAAGTAGATTTAAACCAGCTTTCTGTCCACGTAGTAAATCAGGATTGAAAATTGCAAGCAAATGCTGGGAAAGTTAATACATGTATTGATTATTTAGCTTAAGTTTTTTGAAGCAGTCTAACTCATGAATATCTTATGTGACGGTAAGAGCTATATTTGATACAGGTGTGCCATATCGGAATATCCTGGGCCAGAGTTTCCCAACTGTTTATATCTATGCTAAAATTCTTAGAGAGACTTTGAGTGTATGTAAGCGATACCTTGTCTTCAGTTCACCTTAAACAATCTTCTTGGGGAATCGTAGTAAGATGCAAGTAACCTGAAGATTTTTTTTTTTTTTCATTTTAGAAGTATTTCTATAATTGATCTTATTTTGGTTTTGTTGATATTTAAGATTTGGCTGATTTATTGCAGGAGTTGAAGAGTCAAGCTCTGAAGCTACTTGGTTCAATGGATTTCTTGGGCAATCCTATAGGACTAATGCAGGACATACAGGATGGATTGAAGGAGCTAATTATGGAAGGCAATGTGTCAGGGCTAGCTAAAAATGTCACGCA
>JXSR01S064732.1:0-10326 GCA_000969725.1 Ophiothrix spiculata
CATTGCGTTTAGCGCGGTCACTATATGCACTGATTTATGCAAATTAGCGCGATTACGTCATGCTATCTCATGGGATTTATACTGACGTCAGGAGTGACAGAGAACTGCCTTTTCTCAATTGATTATGATCTCTTCTAACACAAAATGATGATAAAAGTAAACCATCAAGGCAAAATGTTCAAGAACTGGACGCTGAAGTAATAATGCCCCCTATCACTGACACCCGAATTTTGTATTACCAGAATCAGACGCAAATTATGGAACACCCTTTAAATTTTACCAAAGTAATCTGGAGATCAAAAATGGCATCAGAGCATCTTTAAATAAACCTAACTCTATAATTAGAACAAAATATTGACCAAACATATTGCCCATCAATACGTTTTGAGGTCCTCATTTAGGAGAGGGCAGTCAATTTTGCCAATTTTAGAAATGCCGGATTGCGAGCGTTAGTTATTTAGTGTAGTGCACCCTGCAGGAGACATGTATTTTCCAAACTTTGTCGTTTTATGTTCAAATTGATATATCAAACAATTTTAAGAAAGACAACGGCACTGGAATCTATCTTAACCCGAGAACCGAACTAGTTAAAATCTATAATCTGGGACATTTTGAGTTTAGTAAATGTGGAATGGCTATTTAAGTTAATCTTTCTTACTCTTACCTGACCCTTACCCCCCTCCCACCACCACCATTGCTTCACATATAAGGATGGGGGTATACATGGTTGGATAATGGGGGGGGGGTGAGTAGTCAAACATTATCATGATTGTGGTTTTCAAATAAAAGTCCCGTCTTTCGTGGGCCTATACTATCAAATGTTGTCAAATTTCATACTGTGTTTTAAATGTATCCCCTAGCTATTTCTTAAAAAGAAGAAAAAAAAACTATGACTGGTGAAAAAAGCAGGTCTTTGCCTGCTTTGTTTGTCCACAAACCCCTGTGGACGATTTCACCAATACTGTAGAAGTCAATATTGTGGCGGGAAGATATTTATGTGATTTGTGACCCGTCATATCGAAAGGTACCTTAAGGGTCCCAAAATGAAAATTGATTTTTTGGTCTCATCTGCAAGATTATACTTTAAGCTTTAAAATGACACCTTGCTTTTGGTTATTGGATGTTTGATTGCAAAGTTACATTGAAATTGGTAAAAGGCATCGGTCTGATTCTGAAAACTGTCGTTCTGAGAAAATCAAGTTTAAAGTTTCTGTACGGTAAAACTTCAATGGGGAAAGGATTTTTTACATCGATTTTTAAAACTTTTGTCTTGTGTTTTGGATATTGAAACCTGATTAATATGATAGAATACATTTCAAAGGTAACATTTCTGATGAAATTAGAAATTCGACCTTGGACGTGATTTTTGATTATGCTCAGATTTAATGGCCCGTATCTCGTAATTTACTATGCCGGTATTAAGGTACCTTTCGATATGACGGGACACATTTTACAGATTTAGTCAAACAATATCATTACAATATAGAAACCTAGTGCAAAAAATACTTTTCGCTAGTTTTTATTTTCACGATTTGATGTCTACTCGTTATATTCGCAAAAATAAAAACCTCACAAAAATTTCTACTTTTACAGTATCTAAATCCATCACAAATGTTGATATTCATCACAAACTGCATGCCATAGTTAAAGATTGTCAATTCAATGAACTGTGTTTTAAGGGCCCTGTGAACCCGTTGTTTTACACATTTTGGTCCTAAAATGACCTGACCATCATGTTCAGTATGCAAATCCATTCTAGAAATGTATACTTTTATTTGAATTTAATTATCTGTTGCTGAGTTACAGAGCAAAAACTGTTTATGGAAAAAAAGGGTTGACAGGGCCCTTAACCATTCATGTAAATATGAGCAGGAGATGACTATGCATTATATAAAAGCTTGCACTGTAATGGATTTTCAAATATTCTGAATAAATCACTGGATTTTCAAATATTCTGAATAAATCAATTGCCCAATTTCCAGCGGTGATTACTGTCTGTAAATAGACCTTTTCAAAATCCATTCGGAAATCTCTGGAAGGTCGAAATCACGTACAAGCTCATTAGTATGCTGGATTTTGTTCAAAATTGTTTGAAAATTCTCTTGCATTTTCAGTGCAATAAAAGTGAAAACTATTAGATGCACCAATTCTAAACAACTTTTGGCTGATGGTACCACACGCTCACCGACACAAAGAGTGAAATTTCCATTTGAAATCGGCTGATTAAGCTTAAGATTTCAAGTCACATCAGGGCAATCACACTTAAAGTGATTTGTTAGTGCTAACGCCAATTACAAGTTCGAATTCGTACGCAGTCAGTTAATGTGAACGTGGACATAACATTCTGGGTATTGTGTTAATGAGTCACTTTTTCTGTTGACAATTGCCGTAAAGTGTAAAATCAGCTTCGAGAATTCTCGGAAAGTCGTGTTTTGAAAAGGTCTATTTTGCAGGTCTCATTTTCATTTCCCATGTTATGCTATGAATGATTAGACATTCTGTGATGGCTCAACAATCATCTGGGACATTTAAAATATTCATCATCATACTGGGAGACATTATGTATCATGTTATGTCACGATGTTTAACAAAATATGTGATGACCTCGTTGATAAATATGTTAAAAGAATCATACTGTGCAATACCTTTGTGAAATGCAAAATCCATCGCACATGACAAAATAAGTCTGCCATATACACAATTTTTTAAAGCTGCAAATAATTCTTGCTTTAGTCCTTAAGTAGTCACTATAGACTCACCAGGTATACACTCTATGCAGCACACCAAGGAGCATTCGCACAGGGGACCAACGGCTTAACGTGACTTTCAAAGCACGGAGCAATTAGATTTAAGTTTCTTGCTCAAGGAAACAAGGAGACGTAAACCGCCTGGCCCAGGGTTCGAACGCACAACCTCTAGCACCATGTTGAATTTATGTCCAGTGAAATTCACAATAAATGAACAACCTATTGAGAGCACAGAGTTAAAATCCATATTATTTTAACGCACTATAAAAATTTCTGAGATATTAATAACTGGACACCAAGTATTGATCAATACATGACAGTCCCTGAGCAGTCATCAGAGTCCCATGATTGGTTAGCGTCCAGCAGAAATCAGTACAATTGACAGTTTGCGCCATCGGGTGTGCTGAGTGCAAGTCCCATATAGTCAACTTGTCATCGGAGGTCTTAACTGCTAATTTGGATTGCGCAACGACACCATCGGTAAACCTGAAAAAAGAAAAGGACAAAGATTGACTCGTCATGTGAGTGCAAGAAAGTCGTATCTGTAATAGCTGCCCTAAGTTGTTTTTATTTTATACGTCATCACAAGAATGTGAAAAATCCCTCAAAAAATTCCTGTCTTTATGTCAGTGTTTCTTGAAATGGTTCTTCAGGTGATGGTGTCACCTGAAGAACCATTTCAAGAACCACTGATGCAAGATTGGAGATAAGACAGTGTGTAATCCAATTTTATGACAAATGGCAGCTATTTTTTTACGTTATTTGAAGGAGCAATCTTTCTTACCTGTTGACACCTTGTTTTGTTGAATTCTTTGGGTGAAATGCCGGGTAGAGAGATTTTATAGTTTCTCTTAGAGTTGTTTTTCACTTGTTCACAGGTTTTTTCTTTCCAACGCTTGCTTTTGCGTACTGATGCACTTATTAATGCACATATTTGCAGAGCGTGATTTGTTTTTAATTCGATTGTTTACGCTCACGCTGTTGACGCGTGCGTTACAAGTGGCGTACACGACACGATTTGAAATGAAAAACAACTTTGAGAAATAGTATACAGGGGCATTGGACAAAATTTTGAAAATATATTAATTTTGTGGATGATTATTTACACTTCATATGTTAGAAAATTGCAGTCAATTACCAGATATCGGGAAAATTTTGATCAAAACCTACAGAAAAGTCAAAAATTTGAATTTTATTTTGTTTTTTGATCTTGGGTATGAGGCTATTCTTTAAACATATTTAATGATGCTATATATCAAGATAGATCCAAAGATTTGTTTGTAAAACATACTTTTCACATCATAGATTGCAGATAAATCAAAAGAAATGTGGAGTTTGCATTATATCTCCTAAAATGGCAAATTTTGAAAACTTAACTATAAAGGGCAGAATTTATCGTTATCGATAACGATAATTAAAAATAAAAGAATATGTATATATTTTGGTACATAGGGTTTGAATTTGACAATGAAATTTTTCATGCTGTCATTATTACTGCTAATACTTCAAATGATGCAAAAATCTCAAAATGCTTGGGGAAAAGATTTATGTAGAACTTGTCCAATACCCCTTTAAGGTTGATGGATACCAGTTAAGTTTTGTTTGCTCTTAGGTAAAAAGTCCACTCCCAGAAACCTCTTAACTGGTAATTTGTAAATTTCTATAAAAACAAAAGCAGGTATTTACTTGAAACTTTACATATATTCATCAATCAAGTTGAACTACATAACATATTAAGTAAAAATCAGTTCAAGAAAAGTCATACAATAAAGCCAAAAAAAAAATTATTTGGTTGCCCTCCACAGCTTTTTTCAGAGAGGGTCGGTCGGTCGTTTTTTTGTTTTTTTTTAATACTCTTCCACGGACTGCTAGGCCGATTGGCCGCTCCAGCCTTCACAACTTCCCCCGCGACATCCAAATCAAAACAATCAAATACTTCTTGTAGTGATTTGGGACATCCGAAACATTTTGAGGGTTGAATATCGAAAAAAGCAAAAATATATAAAAAAAAAATTGTAGTTTTCGGTAAGTTTTGCACATTTTTTTTAGAAAAAAAAAATTTCAATAAAAAAAAGTTTGAAAGTGCAGAGTGGATTTGATTAGTAACTCATGCTCTGTAGGTGCTTGATGATAACCTTTCATTTTGCGAGTTAAAATATGTTCTGTGATCTGTTTTAGAGGTTTTCAAAACATGCAATCTTTGCCTTGTCCGCTAACCGTTATGCGAATAACAGGAATCTTTGCCTTGTTCGCATAACCGTTATGCGAATAGCCTTGGCCTTTTTTCAAATGGCTCTCCTGTCCTTATAACAATAACTTCAGCATCAATAAAGGTATATATTTACACGGGTTGCGGTGCCCATCACACACAACCACCCACCCACCAACTGACAGCTCCCCAAACACACACACAAATCAGGCTAGCATAAGGTTACGATTCTATCGGACAACCTATAAACTACATATGTGATGGCTCACCCAGAAAGGGGGGACTTTAAAGATGATATCAATTTTGATTTTTTCATTTCATCTGTTGCAGCATTATCTAAGCTTTAAAATGACACCTACCTTGTTGAAATTGATCATGGCGATCAAATTTTACAACAGAAAATCTGCTGGAAATTCTTATTATTTTCCTTATTGTTTGTTGCCTATTTTCACCTGTATCTTGAAAAGTGTTCTGTCGCAAAGTCCCCCTTTTCGGGGTGAGTCATCACATATAGCATGTCTCCTACCTCAGGCCACAGGTTTAGGCCTAAAAAAAAAATGTTTGATTGGCGTAACCCGACCTACCCTAATTTTACCACCGACCCTAGATATTTTTATTTTTTTGAGCATGATAAAAAACCTCCAAATCCAAAATTTGATGGGAATCGATTCATGGGAGCCCAAGATATGGCTTGCAGGACATTCAAAATGACAAATAAAAGATGTGTTACAGAAAAAGGAAAGATGTTTTTGTATATGTACCATATATTTTGCCCGATATTTTGTGTTCTTGTATGTGAAACATAGACTTAGAAAATAAAAAAAATACGCCAATCAAACAATTTTTTTTTTTTTGGCCTTATTGAACTGCACCCATTGTATTAAACTCGTATTGCACATTTTGAGATTTATAATCAAATTCTTACCATGATACTGAATCATGACTGGTTCCAGGTATTTCATACTTGTGTATAACAGCTGATTTACCAGTAGCAGGATTAAGAGCCAACAAAATACAAGGTGCAGTGAACTTTGCCTTGTCAAACTTTGGTTGCAGGCCTAGGACTGTATACAATATACCCTATAAGAAAATAAAACATGTAATTAAATCAATGGAATTAAATCCTCTCAATCTTTAACCCTTACGCCCTACCCTACTTCTCCTCAGAAATCTGCAAGTTAGAAATGGCGGGTTTCCCCCTGGATTCCAATGCGGTACCCCTCGCATCCCAGTCCGATTATCACCAAGTCAAGCCACTGAGCACGCGCTGCAATGGCAGCGATTTCATGGTTATAACCAACTCCAGTTTATGATGTATTTGGACTTGGGTGATATGCCTAACTTTGTGATTTTTTGATGTTTGGTAGGGTTAGGTTTAATCACTTTGTAGCTCTGTCTCTTGGTTCATTTCACACTTTGGTAGCTTTGCAGTTTTGTCGCTTTGCAGCTTTGTCACTTCGAAAGTTGAATTCATTTCAACTTGAAAAATCTTGTCGTGCAGGTAATATTGCATTTGTTGTATAGGAAAAGCTGTCAAGCCCTAATGGCTGCCGTTTTGGTCTAGTCGTATTGCAGTTTTGCCGCAAAATGTCGCTCGGAAGTTGAAATTCATTTCAACTTGAAAAATCTTGTCGTGTGACAAAATTTTGCCGATATTGATTATCTCAGCAACATGTAGCTTTGCTGCTACGACAAACGGAAGCGGCAAGTTTGTGCAAAAAATATATGTCACGCAGCGACAAAGCTACAAACTATACGAGTATGAAAGCAGCATAAACCTGTGGTTGTTGTGAGTTATCTGATTCAATTGAGTGACAATATAAGTTTCAAACTTATAAAATGTACATAATCCAATTTCAAAAAATTGCTTTCAGTTTTTGGTTTAAACTAAAAATACATTTCACCTTTTGTATGAGAAAAATATGAGATATGGTTTGGTTTTAAACCTCTAGAGCAAACATTCTCAACTAGTGGCACACACGCCAAATTTTGGCGCTTTGACTGTTACAGATTTGCGCTTTTTCTCTCTTAAAAAACAAAGAAATACATTAGATATATACAGTAAATATTGAGGCATGTGGCTCTTTAGTCTACAAATTTCTCATTTATGTGGCACATTATAAGAACCAGTTGAGAACCCCTGCTCTAGAGGTTTGAAATAAAGCTAAAGAAATCCCATTACTGGTGGTAATCTAATGCTGCTTTTATACTTGTGTACTGTTTTGCAGCTTTGTCGCTGCATGACGTGTACATTCTGCAAAAACTTGCCGCTTTCAATTGTCGTAGCGGCAAAGCTACATGTCGCTGAGATTCGATATCGGCAAAATTTTGTCGCACGACAAGATTTTTCGAGTTGAAATGAAACTAACTTTCAGATGGACATGGAGCGGCAAATATGCAAAGCGACAAAACTGCAAAGCTACAAAAACCTGAAACGAAGCAAGTGACAGGGCTGCAAAGCTACAAAGCGAAAATAAGTATGAAAGCAATCAAGAACTAAAGTTATCAATAAATTAGGCAAACTTACAGAATCTGCAGCTGCCCAGACAGCATGTGCATTCACATCAGTTGCTATAGGGATGTCAAACGTTTGGAGGTCGCATCCTTCTTGACAGTTCCTGTTTAGGAATACCAAAAAGAAGTTGGTTAAAAAGCTGCGGATATTGGTACTCTCCATAACCACCATTGCTGACCATAATTTGATTATCAGAAAATGTTGCATAATACCGTTGTGTAACAAGCTCGTACCATAAATTCCCTTACTCCTGAAGGAGAACAAGACCAAAACCAAAAAGGCAACTTCAATAGGACAAAGTTGATTTTGATTAGACTAGCTAATAAAAATCATAATTATAATGGATATTTCTCAAACATTTTGAAAAAAAAAAAAATGTTGCGCCAATTTTTCAAGCTCCTGTGCCTTTAGCACACCATTCTGCTGTAGCAGAACACTGCGGCTCAGGGGCCTATTTCACCAACATTATTTTTTGAGATGATTGAAAAAAAAACCTCTCGCAAACAAAAATCAATCGCAAATATCATTTGCGATGACATTTTCATTTCACAAACATCTTTTCACTTTTAATCTTCATGGATGAGCCTATCGCAAATTTTGCGATAATCTTGTCCAAATATGGCGCGAAATAAATTCATGCGATATCAAGAATTTGCGATGACTTCCAATTGCAATGGGCTTTTTGCGGATGCTCATAGGCAGCCGCAGGATATTCATCACAAACAAAAATAATCACAAATGCTTGGCGATGATTATTTTCATCGCAAAATCTTAGTCAAATCAGTTTCAGTTTCAGGAAATCCATCGCAAATTTGCAACGATCTTTCGCTTTTGCGATGAAGTTCGGCATTTGCAATGGATTTAAATGTTAGTGAAATAGGCCTCTGATATGGAAAAAATCTGTAACTTCAGATATACCCTTTCTTTTTGTGTTTTGTAAAAGTACCAATTTAAAACAATACATTTTCCCTCAATGATAAGAGAGATACAACTGTTACACGGTAAAAGGATGTATCCGTAGTAGATGGTTTTACCTTATGAGGGTCGCAGTACTGATTAGAACATTTTATGACTAAAAATGTCACAATTTTCACTCACCAAAGCTGGATATCTTGTCCCATTGTGATGACAGCCATATTATTTACACCATTCACCTTCTGCATAGACAGCTGTCCACCATTGCTTTCAAACATCAGGTCACAAGAAGTTGGCCTAGAAATTAAAAAGCAAACCATAATATAGGGGTAATTCCACCATAAATCAAAAGGAAACCATAATATAGTCAAAGCAATTACTTGTTCAACTTTATTTTCATAATTATCAAAGCTTTCAAACATCAGGTCACAAGAAGTTGCCCTATAAATCATAAGCAAACCATAGTTAAATTTACTTTATTTTCCACAATCCCAAAAACAAACAAATTAATTACAGAGGAAAAGATCAAAAGGCCAATAACACAAGAAGTGACCTTTTTCTTACTTGTGTACTTATATTGCTTTAAAATCTATGAAACCTAGCAAAACTTTGCTCTTCTCAAAGCTTTTTATCCCATTTATGCAATATGTTATCTCATCATGTGAATGCAAGAAAGTTGTATCTGCAATGGCCGCCATATATCACTTCACTAGTACGTAAAATTTACTCAAATTTTCTCTCCCATATGTCAGTGGCTCTTGAAATGGTTCTTCAGGTGACAACCATTTCAAAAGACACTGACCCAAGAAAGGACATTCTACAATGTGCAATTTAAATGGAAGTAAAATGGCATTTATTGCAGATACAACTTTCTTGTACTCACTTCACGACCTCCCCCCCCCCCCCCCCCCCCCTAAGAAATACAGACCTGTCAGTATGGCCCTACCTGAATTCCTCCGCAATGTTGAATCGATAAATCCTATTACGGTCTTCAGCATCTGTTTTCTGAACGAGTAGGACATCTGAAGATACCGGACAGACATTTTGGAACAGATCACTTCCATGATGTGATGGCGATGTCAGCTCAAGTTGTTCACTTTCACCATTCACAAAGTTGTATCTCAGAATTCTGTGGGATATGATAATGGAAAATTAAGGTACACGGTCTATTTCAGTGCTTTACACAGATATCAAATAGGGTAAAATGTTCATTATATACTCTAATGCTGCTTTCATAATTGTGTAGTTTTGTAGCTTTATTGCTGTGTGACATATTTTTGTGTAGAAACTTGTTACTTCTGGTTGTTTTAAAAAACTACAATGTCACCGCTAGATATGTGTAAAATGAACTAGATCAAAATACTCAAAGTCCAATAATCTCAAGTTTGTTTGTTAAGGCATTATAGGCTAAAGTAATCAATAAAAATTTTATAGAAAACACTCATAATGTGTTATAGTAACTATCCTTCTCATGAAGCATGTCAAAAGCCCCTATGCTGAATTCAGACTCGCCGCAATTGCCGCATTGCAATTTGAGTTGAGAAAAGCTGAACTTTCCATTGCGTTTTGATGTCGTCTGCTGCTGCAGTCCGTTTGCGATTTGACTGTGAATTCATTTGTGGTGCCGATTGCGGTGAAACTTATTATTAAGTATGAATTCAGCTTTACTCAGAAACTCAATAAATACAGAACCACGTCATCATATGAATACAAGAAGGTCATAACTGCAATAGACCTTTTCAAAATCCATTCGGAAATCTCCGGAACGTAGATCACATGGCCATTTTTTCAACCAATCACATGCAAACAACAATGGACAGGAAGCCAAGTACAATGGGATCAATAAATCATCCTTTCAATACACCATCTACTGGACATAGTGTTTTCAATGGATTTTCTCATGTAGATATTTGCCATGTACCACCTGAAATATGGGAAAT
>JXSR01S064733.1:3977-16749 GCA_000969725.1 Ophiothrix spiculata
GACGACGACTTTTAAAAAAGTACATTTAATTAGAATCTAATATTCATTTATCAATTCGTTTTAGATGGTAGCGATGGGATTCAATCACAAATATAGCGTCAATCTTATCGGGTTTTCAATCATTGGAAGGTGTTAATCTGTTATTGGCTGCAAGAAAAATACAAGTCGGGGGGGGGGGGAGAATTGATTTCGAATAATCCACCCATTGACCTCGATGTTACAATGAAAATTAAACCAAATGTTCTGTTTAGGTCATAGAATATAAATGAATGTGCACAGCTGTTCAAAAATGGTTCAAAAAGTAATAAAAATATACTTAGTAATGATCAATGCTGGTATATGACAAGGCACGATTTATTGGGAGAAATATTAGAATTATTGAAGACGTCATAAATTGGTGCGAAATAAATGATTTTGATGCTGCTATTCTCTTTATTGATTTCAAGAAAGTTTTTGATTCATTAAATATATCTTTCGTAAATAAATGTATAAATAAGCTTGGATTCTGAATTCAATTTTCAAACTGGATAAAAACTATTTATAATAACATAAATAGTAGCATATTAGTTATGGCTGGTTATCTAAATCATTTGAAATCGAAAGTGGAATTCGCCAAGGCTATCCTCTATCAGCTCTTTTATTTATCCTAGCTGTTGAGTTTATGTCAATAAACATAAAACATATACATTGGATGCTTTACATTTTACGGTGAACTTAGATTAGAAACTAAAATTATTCAAATGGCAGATGATACCACACTCTTAGTAAATAACATGTCCTCAGTTAAAACCTGTTTAAGTTAATGTGTCTTTGTTCCTTTACAACTGCATCAATTTTACAAAGGGGACCTCCAGGAGTAGAGTGGAACCCAGGTCCTCATGAGCTGGATTTTTGCCTCTTACAGAAGGGGGGAACGGGTCAAATCTTTGCTTATACCCCTTAGTACAACATTCTACTATTTATTTTACCTATTGAAATGTCCTCTCATGTGGTGTTAGATGTGCAGAAGCTCTCTGATTTGTGGGTTGGCCTTTGCCCCCTTAAACCCCACTGGGGCATTGCATCATTTTTTGGGACACCGTACAACATTCTACTAATTATTTTACCTATTGAAATGTCCTCTCATGTGGTGTTAGATGGGCAGAAGCTCTCTGATTTGTGGGTTGGCCTTTGCCCCCTCAACCCCCACTGGGGCATTGCATCATTTTTGGGACACCGTGCAATATTCTACTTATTATTCTACCTATTGAAATGTCCTCTCATGTGGTGTTAGATGTGCAGAAGCTCTCTGATTTGTGGGTTGGCTTTTGCCCCCTCAACCCCACTGGGGCATTGCATCATTTTTTGGGACACCGTACAATATTCTACTAATTATTTTACCTATTGAAATGTCCTCTCATGTGGTGTTAGATGTGCAGAAGCTCTCTGATTTGTGAGTTAAGGAGCCCCGAACAGCCTGTCATGGACCTAAGGCGAACCCTTACCACTAATATATACTTTGCATGCACATCACAACCTTGTCTGGGTTTCAGAGGTTGGCAGGTATACGGTGACTTATATTTTTTTTTATCTTAGATTTGTTATCAGCACATATAAATCTACCAAATACTAAATTTTTAAGAAAATCAATGGAGATTTTTCATCTATGAGCGCGTACTGAACAGATGACCAACTTAAGTGCATTGCGTAAACGCACTTCCGTAAACACTATGCAGTGCGTGACGCGCTAATTTGAATATCAACTGTGGATTCATCAGAAATCAACAATGGCACATACCTGTATAAAGAGATACAGTGTGTTGAACTTGTTGAATGGTGTTTATCAGACATGCAGAGCAATGTTTAGGATAATATTACTGTCATGACTGTTGCGTGTCTCTAATATGAAACTCTATCAGACCTTCTCAGAAACACTTTTATACTACTTTCTCTACTTTTCAGACATGAAAGTGAAAGCGTGATTGTCAACTGTTACAGTTAGCCAGTTCAAGTTTGTCGTAAGTTATCTCATTACAGGACAAAGGATTTTGTTAACTAAATCGTAAATAACAAAAGAAGTATTGAATAAATTTTACCGCACAAAAGAGGCCTGTCAATCAAAGTGTAGGATAGGCTATTGTCTTCGACGAAAAGCATAACGCCTAGAGTTTTTTAGTTGTGTTTTTTTATCGTGTGAACACAAAAGGATTGTTAAGGGTTGCAATTTCTCAAGTGGGGATTATCTATACTTATTGACTCCAGTGAATAGAATAAGTAATGGGTTTACTACGGATTACAAAATGCATTTGAACTAGCTAAGTGTGTAGTACAGCTCTTTTGAAAATCAATTTCAATAGTGTAGAATATTTTGTCATAGGTACAGAATAACAAGGCCATAATGGGGGGGGGAAGAAACATTCTGATTGGTCAAAGTTTTACATATTTATGATCTATTCTCATAGCACCATGACAACAATTAACACATCCTATTACTGTTAGGTAATTTGATTACACACATTCTTTTATTTTTCCCCGGGTATTTTTCCACTTTCAGTGTGACTAAAATACTTGTGCCTTAGAGCTACCATCCATTTGGTGTGTTGATGCTATTAAGATTGCATGTACCTTGTGCTTTCTTAAAATGGCTGTGCTAATTTTGTTCTGTATTTTGGCTCTTTACTCCCTCTGTATCAATGTTAATACAGTATATGCTGTGTCACTTGAGTACTCATTGGGAAGTCTAGCTTGTAGAATGTACAATGGAAGCAAGCTTGATTGCGCACACAGAAGTCTGCTGAATATTCCACTTTTGGATAAAAACTGGATAACTGAGTTGGATTTGAGTTACAATGAGCTGACAGAAATACAGGGATCGCCATTAAGAAATTTATCAATAATGATAACCCTTGATCTAAGTTACAATGAGATATCAGAACTGAACTCGACAGCATTTAAAGGCCTTGAGTCTTTATTAAAATTGTACCTGCATCACAATGATCTACACTCTTTATCAAATGGCATTTTCAGTGATTTGCAAAATCTAACTATTCTTGATTTGGATTTTAACCCATTGATGTACATTCCCAGTCAGGTATTTACAGATTTACATTCTCTGGAAGAATTCACCATTTTCTATTTTGGAGGTACACTGGACAGTTTATTATGTGATTTTTATGCTACAACTAGACTGCAAGTGATTCATGTAGCTAGTGGTTCCATTAATGTAACGCAATCTACATTTAAACCACTTAATGGTGTGACGGAATTTATGTGGCTTTGTGTTCCACAATGCATTGTTGACAAAGCTTCATTTGAATCATTTTCAAATTTAACTGCCCTTACAACAATGTTTGAATTTTTACCATCTTTAGGATCACTTCACACACAACTAGAATCCCTTACACTTACATCATCTAAATCCATTGCCCGTATACTTGACAACACAACTTTTCAAAGCTTGGCTAATGTCATTAAACCAGTTTCATCGCTTAAGTTGGCCTTTATACCATTAATTGAAATAAAAAATGACGCCTTCATATGGATTCCCAATTTGATTGTGTTAACCATAATAACGTGTCAAGTCAACAATGTGGAGAAGCATGCTTTCAATGGACTGGGGTCTTTGGCAGTTTTAGACTTAAGTGATAATGCACTTACTGCAGTCCCCTCTGATGCTTTCAGTCCACTAATATCACTGAAACATTTAGACCTAAGTTTAAACAGGATCATTGCCATTGAGGAGGATGCTTTTGTATCAGTTTCAACTTTAAATGGTTTAAGTATTGCAAGTAATATGTTCAGAAGTGGAGGTATAGTGAATGCAAAATGGCTTCAGTCACTTAAATCCCTTGAACTTTTGAATCTTGGATATATTGATCAAGGAATCACAATAATATTTTATTTACCAGGTCCTGTCTTTTCACTTCATACAATTGAATTAAGTGGTTTAAACTTTGAAATAGGCCATGGATCATTATGTTCATTATTTCCACGAGTTTCTGACATCATTATGGCTGATATAGAAATATTCAATTTCCCAGATAGTTTAGCACTTCATGAATGTCATATATTAAATAGTCTTGATTTATCAGGATCTGTCAAGGGTAAGATCCAAGCATTAGATCCAAAGATCACTAACATCAGCATACCCAGTCTGGAAATGCTTATTTTGGCACGAAACAAACTTGAATCAGTTGGGCATATATTGATTATTAAAGTACCAAATTTAACTTCATTAAATCTGAGTGACAACAACATTAAAACTATTGACGTCTCCACTATGAGCACTTTCATGAACGTGTATTATTTCTACATAGATGGAAATGGTCTTGAATCTTTGTCTGGTCTTGAACATTTGACATTTCTTAAACATCTCAATGCTGCAAGAAATGAACTCACAGAAGTTCCTCTGTGGTTGCTGTCATCATCTGTTCTTAATTCATTAGATTTAAGCAATAATCCCTTCAACTGCACTTGTGAAATGGAAGGATTTACAAACAATGAATTCAGAAAATGGATTTTATCTGATACAGATACATGGTTAGTACCAGGCCCATATGTTTGTGCAAATCCTGAAAATTTTAAAGATATGAGTGTCAGTCAAGTTAAACTAGACTGTAGGTCATACACAACTTTTTATATTGGGATTAGTATTCCGTTCATATTTCTGTTTTTCGTGATGGTCATATTTCTTATCCGTTATCAATGGCGCATTAAATACAAACTGTTTTTGCTGTTTAGGAAATACCACCCCTTTCCTGATATTGACGAGGAATTTGAAATGCTTCAGCTTCATTACAATGTATATGTTGCTTACAATGAAATGTCTGATGATGATGACTGGGTGTATGAAAGCTTGAAACCTAACATGGAGGAGGGTCCTGAACCAGTGAAGCTATGCATCAAAGCTAGAGACTTTATCATGGGACGTTCAGAGCTAGAAAATATGTCAGAGGGTATTCAGTTGAGTCACAAGACCATATTAGTTCTGTCCCCAAACTTTGTGGCAAGTGAATGGTGCCATCAGGAAATGGAGATGGCCCAAATGAGGCTTTTATATGAAAATCTTGATGTTCTGGTTTTGGTTTTATTGGATGATATCCCAAATAATAAGATGACATTATCTCTTCGTAGGCTTTTTTGCAAGAAGGAGATCTTTAAATAGCCTCTGGATAGAGCTGGACAGAAATTGTTTTGGAAGAGATTGAGACTCGAACTCAAAGCACCTGCTCAAGTAGATCGCCGGTATTGTATGTAGTAAAGAACATGTAAATTGGTTTGGAACTCGTGTTGTTGTGGGACGTGTCGGATCAAATACTTAGAAGTATGAATGGCTCTCTCCAAGTTAGAGGCATTAGCCCTGATCAAAAATATGAAATTCATCTGTTCTCTTCACTTCGTGATACTAATGTATTTGAACGTGAATATTTATAGTAAAAAGACACAATCATCTGTGCTGGTAATTAATTATTTACCAGCAAAGAATGTATTATTACAGTAGTAGTGTTTCAAGGCCTGAGTGTTGTAATGATGTAATCGGACAGAGTTTATAATCTTAGATCACAGTAAATCAGTGGTTCTCAACTAGTTCTTACAATGCGCCATATAAATGATTAAATTGAAGGCAAAGCGCCAAATACGTATTTTTCAGTGTATTTTAATGTATTTATTTGCTTTTTAGACAGTAAAATCTCCAACCTGACTACAGTAGATCTTGCCCAGATCCCTCTTGACCAATCCCACCAATGATCTACCTGCCCTCTGTTTAGTAATTTCAGTGACCAATAAAGTACGTACAGAGTTCTACCTAGAACTAGTACCGTTCCCACAGACCGCCCCTCCCACGGACCGAGCAATGAGCCCAGCCAGCGCGCGTAGCGCGCTGGCTGGGTCTTTTCAGCACACTTTTGATTCTCTGCAGAGGGTAGTGGACAGCTCTGAGCAAGAGCTAAGTTCTACCCAGTTAGTGACTAAGCAGCGAGGCTGCTCTGGATTGAATTGTGGTATGTTTTATGTATGTCTTTTACAAGTCGACGCTCTGGTCAAGAGGTAAGATTACAGGGGAAAGTTGCGGGAAACTGTGATAAGGGGCGAAAATCATGGTAAATATCTTGTAGAGTCATAGAAATTATCGGTTATTTAACGGCATTCTTTGAAAGTCTCTGGAAAATGCGCTGCCGGGAAAATGTCATTTCCCCGGCAGTACATATTTCAGGGAGTTTGAAAGAAAGCTGTAAAATAACGGGATTTGTCAAGAAAGCCGTAAAATAAATGACAATATCTGTCTGTCCAATTACATCCTTTTTTACAGTGTAAAGCCAGAAGCATTCATCAATGATTCAGGGATTTCATAAATGCTTAGCTTAGTTTATCATAAAGATTTCGTTTATATTGATGGTTAGTTTTTAAGTATTGATGTTGTTCCAACAATTGGTATATTATATTTAAAAACCCAAAATGGAATGACTGATAAAAGGAAATTGAAGACATCTTCAATTATGTTTCATCAACATATTGCAGTATTAAAATTTGAATTAAATGGCCTAACATTACAGAAGGCAAACTTAATGGTTTTACATTTATCAAAAACTCTGGAATATATGAATTCTCCAGTTGAGCTATATATGGGTGAATTTTACAGATTCACACTCACAGGTTGAATAATTCCTAAATATAAGAACACTTGGAAGTCTGTCCGTCTGTCTAGGTTCTTGTATAAGTCCGACACCCTTGTGTCGAACTCCACCAAACTCGCACAACGTATGGACCCCACCCCAGGAGTGTTATAAGGGGTCCGGTCAAGGTCACTCAAGGTCAAGATTATTTCAGGTCAAATTAAAAAAAATCCAAAAGTTAACCAGAGGTCATCCGATGTCATTTGAGATCACGGCCATAACTTGTAAACCCTTGACCCACCTGAACCATACCAGCACCATAGACAGCTGCCACCCTATAGGCTATTATTAACTTCCTTTGAGTGAGACCGTTATAATCGCGATTACGACTTTAAGGGTAAAGGGAATCCATTTGCTCAGGAAAATGTGAACCCTAACCATTTTTTAATCATGAACAGATAAATAGTTTCCACTGCCTTTGCGGTGACTCGAACCATGGATTATGGCAGGGGTTAGTCATGCATTACGATGCGAGGGACCTACAGCTGAGCTATCAAGGCATCGTTGAGATCATGAAGTAAAATCTAAAACATAAACATTAGAATGCCGTATTTTTCTTTTGTTTACATAAAAATTGAAATTTTTGCCTCATTGGAACCCTGGAAAAAATCGAGTACAATTCTAGTACTCATTTCTGAGGTGCAAATTTGAAACAAAAATTCGAGTATAATTTAAGTAATATTCGAGTACAAGTTTGTGTACTCGAATTGAACTTAAATTGTACTCG
Source organism: Ophiothrix spiculata (assembly GCA_000969725.1). Lineage (NCBI taxonomy): Eukaryota > Metazoa > Echinodermata > Ophiuroidea > Amphilepidida > Ophiotrichidae > Ophiothrix > Ophiothrix spiculata. The sequence goes on from JXSR01S064733.1 coordinate 11,358, forward strand.
AATCTGTGTTCCAAATTTGCACCTTAGGAATGTGTACTAGAATAATGTACTCGATTTTTTCAAAGGAATGCTCAATTTGTAAGTAAATTATGCGAATGCGAATATCAGACAAAATGTAGATGATGTAGATACTTAAATCAGGCAATTTATACCTCAAACAGGGCGAACTTAAAGTCGTAATTCACGTCCGGATTTTCGGGCAAAACAACGCAGGTTTGTTACATTATCATTCAAAATAAACTCAGCATATTTATAAAATAGTGTTTGTAATTCAATAAGTAGTTTAAAGCCTACAATCTGTCAGAATTTGAAACCAGTCGAATTGTTAAAACATCATGAAATTATGAGGTTTCGGCGAAAAAGGGTAAACTTTCTTGAAGTAGTCTTTAGGCGTCATTTTGACCTTGATAATGGACGTAAAATGACTAGTAAAAATCCATGTATAAACTAGAGACTCTATTCAATATGTACCCCAAAAATTGTGATATTCTGATAGGTGTAAGTAGGTTAAAACCTTCAGTAAACATGACATTCAGCGGAGCGAGACGTTTTTAGGGACTGTAGCCTTAATCAACTTTATGTTATTTGAACTTCATATTATTTTTGGAAATAAATGATTTAGCTTATATTTTCAGTCAACATGTATAAAAGTATAACACATTAGCAAATGCAACTAACGACGCAAAATTTGATGCCGACCTTGTGTACCCTGAAGCCAAATATTTTTTTTTGTTTCTTATACTTTTATAAAAGTACAATACGTTGAATTGGAATCTAATATTCATCTATCAATTCGTTTTATGGGCGCACCATTAGATTTCCAAGGGGGGGGGGGGGGGGGGGAGTTGGGTTCGGGTGGAATTTTTTTTTTTCGCGTCCCGTTCGGGGTGAATTTTTTTTCTTGGAAATTACTGGCTTTTCCCCTATTCCATGTTCAGGGGTGATTTTTTTTTCTTCTGAAATAGGAGGGGGATTTTTTTTTCTTAAAACTTCCTGCTCCCCCCTGGAAATCTAATGGTGCGCCCATTAGATTGTAGCGATGGGATTCAATCACAAGTATAGCGTCAACCTTATCAGGTTTTCAATCATTTGAAGGTGTTAATGGCTGCAGGATAAATACAAATCTGGAAAACATTAAGGAACAAGTGTGATTGTTATTGTATACGGAGTTTCGGGCAAAAATATGTACGGTGTGTTGTTTTACACTATTGCGATATTTGATTATTAGATATTTAGATAATGGCGCATAAAATGCTTTTTAATCAGACACATCTTAAACTTATTCTTTGATATTTAGTTATTTTAGTTAAATAGGCATGCCATGAGGTAACATACTTTAGTTAAAGTATGATATCACAAAGACGAAATCAAAAATGAGGATGATTTATTTTAGCATACGCATTACTTGGAAATGTAAATGATCAATATCTGTTTTGTAAAAACTCACCAAATTCTTCTTTACCCTGAACGTAAAAAACCTCACATAGTGTTTGAAACTTGATTACGATTAACGAGAATCAACTGAAGTTTGCTTCTTTCATAAAGCACCTAGCATTGTCAGATGATTGAACAGTTCGTTATCATGTAAAATAAAAAATAGCAATAATGTGAAACTATTTCAAAAGCAACTTAAAAGCAAAACATTATTCAAAATTATAAGCAAGGAAGTTAGACACTACTGTGTCTAACTTCCTTTTTGTCTAACTTCCTTGTTATAAGTAAGTTCTTGAGAACGTCCTTGTTGTTGTCCCTGTTGTAGTCTTGTTTGGGTAGTTGTGCTCTCAGGTATTTGTTTTAGTCTGTAAATTTTTCGTTGTATTTTAGGGATGGACATTTAACAGGCCTTATTGGCCTTCCGGTCCTTTCCATCATAATGTATTCTTATGGAAAAATAAAGAATCTGAGTCTGGTGATGCTTTAAAATAGTAATAATAACATACCTCTTAGACTTCCTCAGACAATTCGTTTTAGAATTAAATAACTCGTTCTTTCTCTATTCCCAATGCCGGAACATTATGCGTGTAATATTTTATATTTAATTGACCTTAACAATTGAATAATCATATATTTTAGAATGTCTTGACTTATACGTATTTTACGATTTTTATCTGTTAAGAACAATTTACGTATATAACTTGTTTTGCCGTAAAGAGAATTTATTAACATTATTGTATCTTGATTATTATGAAACTCTTTGCTTGACATTTAGATTTAACTGTGATGAATATTCAAGTTAATCAATGTCTTGAAAATATTTTCCTCATTTCTATAACAATCACATGATTGCAGTGTTTTATCTTACAAGTATATACGTTTCTGTTAGTCTGTTGACATTTGAGACCGTCAATCCCAAACTAGCCGTAAACGCAGCCTTTTGTCATTTTCAATTGTTTATATTATGTGCAAAGATCATGTCATAAGGATTAAAATGACACATCAATGAACTTTACTTCACTAGATTTCCAGAAGTCAAGTTATGGTCCGCCAAAGGTTGTCAGGGAGTAAAATGTATAACTGAGATGAACGCGTTCATCAAAGATCAGTAAACCATATATTTTCTGCTGATTCTTCTTAAAATATACAGATGTATTCTATATTTCCTATCATTATTGAAATTAAAATTTGCTGCTGTAAGAACAAGGATTGTGAATCTGTCAAAAATCAATTTCGACAAATTACGACCGTGACATGCATTTTCATCTGTAACGCAAAATGAATGTTGCTGCATTTACGGCTCGTTTGCTATAAACGGTCACATCTATAAGTAGCTTATCATAAATATCATCAGAAATATCAAGTGTAGAGTTAATGTTGACTTAAGTTTACTGTCAAACTTAAAAGACTTGCAATTCATTATATAGTTTAGTTATACGTATTCTTTTAAATGTCAAGATTTTAAAAAAGCTCTGTGTTTTACTTACAACATTGCATAGGTTAACAAACAAGTCGATTTACAAATTCTATGACCTATTTAAAATATTTGCCATGTGAATATGTTCTATAATAATTAACAAAATATAAATAATTTTAATGATAAGCGTAAGTAAACTTTCGATTACACCATCCTGTATATACAAATAAGAGGGGGTATCAAAACGTTTTGAACTTTCCATGAAGAAATAGAGTCAGGAACCGTCATCTTTGCATAGTCAATGTGTAAAGTAATACATTTCTACCACTTTTAACTGACTGTCCACAGATCGTTCTAGTAGGTATCTTCTCTATTAAAAATAGTATAGTTTAATGAAATCAACATTTTAAGGTTAGTCATGTTTAAATGCGTCATTGTGACGTCATTCATCGATCGATTTCCATAATTTTTGGTATCAATGGAAAGAGGAAACTCTATCCTTTATCATTAAACAACTAAATGTTGGTCGTATCATTTGGATTTACTGAACCCTGTAACCCTTCAAATGTAGTGTCTTAATTATGCAGCATGTCTGAACTTCCTCTATGTAGCTATGTGATGAGCGGATAAGTAAAGAGCATCAATCGCTAACTGTAAAGAAAGTTTTCATTGATAAAGCTCCATCTCTTCGAGTACCCTCTCTTCTGGGTAAAGTTCAAACGTTTTGATACCCCCTCGTACAGTTTGTAAACAATTTCTAAAGTCAGTAGAATAAATATTTTATCTGTATAGTCCCATGTTGAAAAACTGCCCATTATGTTCTTTACGACTATCTGATGACCTTTATAGATCTAAGCAAAGTTAAATTAATGAGATTTTGCTTTCAAACAAGATACAATAGCACTGGGCAGTTGGGACATAAAGATTCATAGAGCAGATTCTTATCCCGAAACAAATAATATTGGATTCTGGAATTTATTATATATAGCTTATTCTGATTCAATTACCTTGTCTAGAATCAGACCATACTACGGTCTTGTGTTAGAGGTAATTAGATTTAGTTGGAAACGGTTGAGGACTGTCATTTAAATGCATAGTTTGTGACTGATGGATAAATCAAAGAAAATGTTTGTTAAAAACTGTTATTTCTACCGATATAAGTTTAAGAGTAAACTCTGTATACCCACCTTATGGGGTGTATTTAGAGTTTAGAATTATTTACGATAATGTTTAAAGATTACAACAAGTATACAAATGTAGAATTTATTTTCATGTCTAAGGTACCACATATAAGACATTTCAAATTACTTCGATTAAAATATTTGCAAGAACTTTTAAGTCACTTTTTAAGTTTTTTGAGTGACTTAAAAGTCACCCAGGACTTGACAAATATGAAAGAAATGTACTTATAAGTATAACGTCAGGAAAAATGCACAATAATTAAATTTCCTTCTGACATTTCTGTGCAGTTTTATTTTGTTTCCGATAAGACAATCATTACATGTGGCTAATATTCATGTTTGTCTTACAAGAAGTATTTAAAAATATGTTAATTCAGTGTAAATAAATAAATAATGCAAATGAAACATAATGTGAAGGCCTAGCCAGAAATTTGAGTTGTCAAAATGATGTTTAGCTCTAGGCTAATTGTAATACATATACTATTTTGAATAGAAACCCTGTTTTGATACCATAAAGCCTTAAACGAAATCATTCATAATTGTAATCATTTTAAAATTGTGTATGTTAACTTGCGATATGGACCTTCCCTTGTTTTGTTTAGTGAGTATCTAACCATAGATTATAATAGATTCTAGAGACCTCTAGACTCTATGATCTAACATGTGACATTTGTAAGTAGACGTGTCCAGTTCTTTTGTGTATAAAGTGTAAGTTAGTGAGTGGCATGATGTAAACCACTTTCATAGATAAGGTAAGTTGAAATTAGTTTAAATTGGATACGACTGAAATTCACATTTGCTGTCCAGAGTGAAACCAACACTTCCATATGCACTACTCAATATAGCTATTAAGGTTAAAAAATGTTTGTTTGCCTTCTGCGACCGATGCCAAAGATGTGGGTCGGATATTTTAGTTTGTTTTTCTTTCTTCAAACATGTACAATATGAAAACTCAATATTTTTAATGGAAACAGCAGTACAAACAAAGTCATATTTAGTAGTATAAAGACCCACAATCTTTGATTAAGCCCTGCATCACTTGGTATTTGCAATAAAATCCATAGAATCATATTGGAATGACATTATTCTTTAAAATATATGTGAAGAGTAAACAAAAAACAACCAAAAACTAAAGATCAACCGACTAACCGACCCATTTTTTTTCCACTGGAGGGCAAACAAACAATTTTTTGGCCTATATATTGATAAGAAAGTGACATCTGACTACAGATCGTTCTAGTAGGTATCTTCTCTATTAAAAATAGTATAGTTTAATGAAATCAACATTTTCACGTTAGTCATGTTTAAATGCGTCATTGTGACGTCATTCATCGATCGATTTCCATAATTTTTGGTATCA